>KK900436.1:215886-229473 GCA_000696445.1 Aquilaria agallochum
AAAAACAGAAAAAAAAAAAAAATTCAAAATCGAATCCTATGTTTAGATGCGAATCATGCGATCTCATTAAAACCACAAACAAGACATCGTAGCCAAGAAATTCCGAAGCAGCAACTGCAGCTGTGTGGAATTTAATTCAACAGCAGCAAAAAATTGGGAGTGGGCAACAACAAATACTGGTGAGTTTTTTCTTGAAATAATTAACAATGTTCTCTATTTTTTTGTGAATGACGAACATGCCTCTATTTTATGCTTGATTCGTGAAGCAATATATGGTTTCTGTTTGTTCATGTGTGCCGCCAAATTGTATACGATCTCTGTTTGTTCGTCTGTTGTTGCTCTGTTTTTGCGTCGTCTATTGTTGCTCTGTTTTTGCATCGTCTCTGCTCTGTTTTTTTTTTTGCGTGGCAGGCAGCGGGCAGCCTCTGTTGCGTGGTCTTTAGTACTCTCTAGGCTTATACATGTGTCTCTATTTTTTGCGTGAAAGAAGAACATCATTCGTCTGAGAGTAAGATTGTTGTTCGTGCGTGTGTGGCAAGTCTTTTGTGCGTGATTCATGAAGCTGAAAGTAAAAGTCTTTTGTGCGTGATTCATGAACTAGAGAAGCAAACAAGGAAGAAATTTTCGTGCTACATCAGACAAAAGTAGTTAATTAAATTGATTCTAAAAACGAAAGCTAGAATCTTCATTTTATAACAACTGAGGAAATGGACAATTTTACTGTGGTTTTAAAACAAAATAATTACAAGTATTTATTTAACAAATATTCCCAGTAGCATGTTCCTTGCACATGTAGCATTTTGTTTTGTAGTTGAACTGAAGCAATATAGCCGCCTGTATTAGTGTTAGGTGTTGACTATCTAGTGTTAGGTCTTAGGTGTTGACTGTCTGTGGTGTTGTTTCTTGTTTGTTGACTTGAGTCTTGGCGTGTTATTGTTCCTCAATTATTTGATTGCCTATAAAAAAAATATATTGGTTTTTTAACCTTCAGCCATTGTGTTGTGATGTTTAGGAAACACCATGGCCATCTTGTAGCAAAAGATGAAGGCGCTGGGTGAAGGAATTTGGAGTTAGCTCTGAAGGTGGCACCTAGTAGTGCTCGTAAAATTGTTCCACAAGAAGGTGAAGAGGGAACAAAAATCCCACATGAATTTGGCCCAAGAAGATAGCAAAGACACCGGCTCTCAGGTCACCCTCAATGAAGCCCCCATCCTCCAATGCTTGCCTTCTAGAAAGGGCAGCCATAAACTAGTTTAGCCAGAAGAACCTCCTAAGGTTTGTTAAAAGAGTTTCTTCAATGAGTACCATCCTTGTGACTTTCAACACTTTAGGATTGGGGAAGAATGCCTCCGTTGAAGTGTTAGCACCACCAAAGGATGAATGAGCATAATCTACAGTAGCCCTTCCTAATGATGACCTTGAAAATGCCATTTGGAAAAACTAGTAGAGAGAAGGTAAAGGTTACAGCTAGCATGTGACGAATGGTGAAAGAACATGTGAAAATCGACAATCAAAAATAAAAAAATAAACCCAAACCAAAATACAAAAACATAGCGAACTAGTAGAATAAAAAAAAAGTGAGTAAGAAAAGCCATAGTTCATTATCTATTAATAATCGCTTAAAGAAAGACAAAAGAAGAAACTAGGAGGAAAGAGAACTAAACGGGAATGAAAGAAAGCTTCAAATTAATGCAAACCTTGAGGCATAGAGAAAGTAGGAGAAATAGAGAAGGTGAGAGTAATAGAAGACAGTAAAATGGTGAAAAAAAAAGGGTAAAGCCCTACCTTTTTATATAAGGAATATGACTCTCAAGTAACCCTTCAAAACCCACCAACATCATTGTGATGAATATTTAAGCCACTTAGAATGGGACTCATGGCTGGGGGTAACCGTCGAAGAGTCACACCTAGTAACTTATCTAGAGACACATTTAATTAGCAGCGATTCATCTCTTAATCAGACCGTTATATTTGCCATGTGTAGCAAAAATAACTGAGTAGTATGGGTTTCTCATAAACCGAAGATGTTTCAACACCTTCCCCAGGAAGTTGTAGTAAATGGGCATCTTACCCCTAAATATAATGATGTATGGGAAGTAGGGAAAGGATGCGAGTATGGGTCATATTCCATTATAAGGGGAGAATTCCCAAATGAAATGCCACGAGGAATACGGCAGCTTTTTGACCTACCTTGAACATGGAGAACTCATACCCATATTTTCTTAAAGGGGGGAGTTATTGGTAGAATATGGGCCCCACACAAAGCCCATAATGGACAATCCCATAATAGAAGGATCAAAGAATTAGGCCCAGTTGGCAGAAAAAGAAACCCATCGAGGATGGAAATGAAATCCTCAAAATTATGGGCTAGACTAGGAGATTTCTCTCCAGAGGCGATTCTCTTAGATCTCCCTCAGCTATATAATCAAGCCTGATTCACCAATCTTGAGGTATGAGCTTCCTACTGAGCACTCTACCATTTCTTTCTATTTACCAGAAACTGTAATGTCAAAAAAGTTTTCCTACAAAAACATCTTGAGGCTCTAGCATTGTCTTTGAGTACAAGACCTTTGGTTCACAATCATATAATTCTCTAAGGCTGGACCACCTGGTTCAAGTGACCCTGCATTGACTATCATTTATATTTTAATTTAGCTAAAATTCTCTATTTTAGCAGGAAATTAATTGCAAAATCAGCAACTAAAATCTCATTGGTTGGGATGGCAACATTTTCAAAATTAGCCACTATAATAACATCCATTTTTTTAGTTATTTTTTTAGTTATATCTTGGTTGCTTAAGTCTAACAACATACAAAATAGCCACCATTTCAAGCTACCTTTTTTTGCAGTTACTTTTTCAATTTTTGTAAATGACTACTAGCTATATTGTCAGTGGCATATAGATATTATTTTTATAGTGATGAGAACCTATTTCATCTTGATGGACTGGAATTTCAGAGCTAAAAGAAAAAATTTCTAACAATATCTTTGATGTGTATACTCATACAATGAAGCCAATACATGCTACATGCCTTCCAGGCCCCTAGTGAATTTAGAGTCTTAGGAGTCACTTCATTCTTGTACTAAAAATGGAACATATTCATCTTGATGGACTGGAATTTTAGAGCTAAAATAAAAAATTTCTAACAATATCTTTAATGTGTATACTCATGCAATGAAGCCCATATATGCTACATGCCTTCTAGGCCTTTAGTGAATTTAGAGTCATAGGAGTCACTTCATTCTTGTACTAAAAGTGGAACACATTCACTGTTATCCTTCTGTTGAGAATTAAGAGTAGATTAGTATGCCTAATTAAATATATTTTTATAATATAATAACTAGTTGCAGTATCGAAATTGTCTTTTAGTGTAGGTGAAAAGCATATCTTTCACAATGAAAATAATTAAGTGTTTTTTGGAAAATAAAATAATTATAGGATAGTGTTATGTCTGTGTAATTATAGACCTTATATCTTAATCAATTATTATTGAATCATTTAAATTTTAGTGGTTATGTACTTAATTTATTCTGATAAGTGTTTTTTATGTGTTTGGAAGTCCAATTATGAGGAAGCAAAATTAAGACCAAGAGGACAAAGATTTGCAAATTAAGGGGGTAAATTGGCATAAATGAAAGTTTGAGGATAATAAAACAAGACCAAATATTGAGGGACCTATTTCAGTGTATTTCCATGTTTTAGCCAGGCATATTCGTAGGCCATGTTTCCATGGTTTATCCATAGCTCATATTCTAGTTACGCTACATCTATAGTAACTTAAACACGTAATTACTACCAACAAGTTCATGGTACCCATGCAGTGTGATAATTCATGTTCATGATCATTGCATAGATTAGTTGAAACATGGTCCCTGCACTTCATCGGAAATAATAGGATGGTTTCATATTTTGAAACTGTTTTAAAGTTTGAAGTTGAAAGTGTAGAATTATGGAAAAATATAGGAGTTTCTACGTGATATAATTGGAAAATATGATTTCAAGCCATATAAATTTGGTCTTCACCAATAGCAATCCCCAAACTTGTGGATTTGTTGATCCTGCTGTTATCCTCATCTTGTCCCCATTGGAGGTGGAAATGAGTTGACCTAAAGTCTGAACACCCCAGGTTGGTAGCTTGGGTCATTAATGATACACTTGGCTAGCGCTTGACTCGAGCTCAAGTTCGAGTTCAACGAGCTTAGTAACCAGGGCTCAAAGCTCTACTCAAAAGGTATAAGCTTGGCTTAATAGTTTTATAGGCTTAAAGCTTAGCTTAGGTGATGAAGCTATATTCGAGCTCAAATAAGGTTTGTTAGACTTGATAAAAGCTCGATTAGGATTTTAGATAGGGTATTATTTATTTTTTTAAATTGAATATATTCTATTAATATTATATTAGGCTTCTTAGGCTCTATACAACTTCGAGCCGAACAGTATCAAGCTTGACCTCAATTCGAGCTTGATATGTTAAGGATTCAGATCTAACATGCGGCTTGAGTTCAAGCTCAAGGCTCATTAAGCTCTATACGATAACAAAGAAATTAAGCTTGAACGCACACTATTCAATAAGGACTAGATTCATTTCCACCCCTTATCTCCACTTTAGAATCTAGGCCTGATCGTGAGATGGAAAAGTAGAGAGAACAAAAGGAAAGAAAGCAAATCTTCACGGACTGAAAATAGGGCTCTACCATTACGAAGAACAACACAAAAATAAAGTTGAAAAATAAAGATTTTAGAATATAGTTAAAATATATAATTATTTTAAAAAAAATTATGCTTATACAAAAAGATGGTTCTTTTCGAAAACAAATCTATGAGGGTTGGTAACACTAGTAATGAAGAAATTTTTATTTTGTACTGATATGCCACATAACCCACTAACAACAAAATCCTCCGCCTTGGCATCTCCAAGCTGTCCCCAGTCAAAATTATGGGAGAATACTAGCCAAGCAAGCTCAACAGTGGCCACATTAAATGTAGATTTGGGGCTTTTTTTACTAGCTTTTAATGGGATGTAGAAACTTTAGGCTAGTTAGTCTTTTTTAAATCTAACTATAATGAAAACATAAATTATTTCACAACTATCATAAATCTTCTTGTTACATGAGAAGGTACTTATATTTGGCTATGGTAGAGTAAGAAATTAAACTGCAAACATCCTCATAATACTAAAAAATCTTAACTACTAGACTGAGCTTGTCGTTAATATGCCTAGTATCTTTTGAATGATTGCAAAACGGGCTTCAACAATGTCCTTGGCTCCATCAGTTTAGAACTTGATCTAGAATAGCAATAAGAGGGAATTTTGGATGTGTAGTGAGCCCTACAGTTTCTGCAATGTCCAAATCCTGTCCTTTTGCCAATCTCCAATCAAACTTGTGCACAATGTTTGCCAACACAAGTTCATCCATTTCCATAGCAAATGACACTGCCAAGCAGCTCCTCCAACTGGAACCAAATGGAATCAATTGAAAGTCTTGCCTCTTGAAATCCACAAAGCTATCCAAGAACCTTTCTGGCCAGAAGTCCTCTGGTCTCTCCCATGAGCATGATTATCTTCCTATGGACCGTGCATTTACAATGACTTGGGTTCCAATTATAATGTTGTACCCTCATAAGATCATGTCTCGTCGAGATTGTCATGGGACAAGAAGTGGGATTGGTGGGTGTAACCGGACAGTCTATTTGATTATTGCTTTCAAGTACCTCATCTTGTCCAAATCATCCTCTGTTATGCTTAGCTTCTCACCGGCAATTTGCCTGACCTCATTTTGGAGCTCTTTCATGGCGTTAGGATGCCTCATGAATTCTGTCATTGCCTACTTTTGGGCTGTGTAAGTTGCATCTATACCGGCTATAAATGCGTCATCTAATGCAACCATAGATAAAGTTAAACTCAATGTATACTCACTAATAAAAGAAGTTTATGTAAATATGTGCTAGGTGACACTTTGTAAATAGGAAAATCAAAATTATTATGCACATAACATTGTAACAACAATTGGGAATTTTAATGATAAAAACCTTGATTGCCATCTAATTCAAGTCTTGTGAATGAATTAGACAGATACTAAAAAAGGTTTTCTCTCTAAAGTGGGTTCACTTGACTCAATCCGAACTAGATAGATTTGAATAGAAGTTTCAATACACATGATATCATCAAAAAGGAAAACAACAAAAAAATTTAAAAAAGCCTAAAGGCAATATTAGTACTCCGACTTTGCCAACTCACACAAGTTGGTCTCTTAACTTGGACTTAGTATGACTTAGTTCTCAAACTTTGCAAAATCATGTGACATAGTCCTCAAAACTTTAAAACTGTGTGACTTGATCCTTCAGCTATTAAGATAAATTACAACCTTAAGTCCTAACTTTTAATCTTTCAACAAAATGACCATTCTATTTCGAACATGCATTATCACCAAACTCATGGATTAATAAACTTTACTAATTTTTAAAATACATAATTAACTAATTAAATTACTTAAAAAATGATCATTCAAAAAAATTATATAAAACAATTTTAAAAATTATAATTTTTTGATAATTTGTATTTTACTTATTTTTTTAGAAACTACTGTGATTAATTTATTAGAAAGCAAAAAAAATTATCTTTTATGCACTCCAGTACTATGTCGATCAATTATTCTTTTTAAATATTTTTCTCACTTTTTTCATACAAAATGTGTAATGTTAGGGAGTTATGAATTTAGAGAGCATTTTTTGGGATTTTTTCAGCAGATTTAGTTTTCAAATATTTTTCCAAATTTATGTTTTTGGTATTAATATTTTTTTATTTAGAATTAGTATACCAAATCACCTTAAGATTATTTCATCCTTTGCAATTCTTATGCTAATAAAGATGGTAATATAACGTCCTTGGCTTTTTATCATTTGCTTCCAATTAAAAATTTAAAAGCAAATAGTAAAATTTACCAACTTTTATATAGGTATTAGCTAAAACTTTTATATAGAGCCTTTGAATTTTTTTATTATATAAAAACTACTATACTAAACCATCCAAAAAAAGCAACGTAAAGATATTTCCCATTCACCAAAAAAAAAAGTAATAACAAAAAAATTGAAATCACAAACTTATAGTATGTATAATTAAAAAAAAATAAATCTAATAGTTACAAATATGAAATTAGCAATGAATCTTCAGTACTAACTTGCTTTGTTTTGGTTTATTTTAACAAAAAAACTACCATTGATTAATACTGCTTTAGAGCTTCGGTTTTTGTATATACTTTTTTTTCACTTCAATAACTTTTATATTTCATTATATTTCATAGAATATAAATTTTTTAATTATTTCTCTTTTTGTTTTTGGTTTGTTTGGTTGCAACTTTATCTGCTCATTATAGTAGAGAATTTAGGGAAATTTTTTTAAAAAAATTAATTTGACCACTTAATTACAATACTGACTATTTTTTATTTTGATGGATTTTAACTTGTATTTATATTTGAAAAAAAAGATTCAAGTTAAACAAAAAGAAGTTATTAATATTGAATAAATTGAATAAATGAAAAAGGTAAAGAAAACTTGAGGAAGAAGATGAGGAAATGTGACAACTCCTCGTCAATGCCCTGTTTTGACCTAGAAAATATGTTTAATTAAATTTTTTTATTTAGATACCTCAAATTAGTTTCCTATTAAGTAAGAAAAACAAACTAAGTAAGGTTGTATTGATAAGTATTTTTGACCAAATAACTTAAGACCATAAGTTACTCTAGCCATTAGAGCCAAAAATGAAAGTTAGGGGACTAAAAAGCGTTAACTAAGAAATTAGGGCTATTGTGCCCCTTGTCACATAAAAATGAAAAGGCTAACGGCAGGGAAGCAACTTTTCCCCTTTGGGTGGAACCTATTGTCAGCTAACAAGTAAGGAGCTAAAGGAAAAAAAAATTAAATTGGCATGTGGAAAAAATTTTCTCAAACTTTTAGTGGGAGTAAGTGATGATCTTTTAGAACAAAACAAAATAATTAGTCATCATCTCTTTCCTAAGCAATTTTCATCCTTCCTTATCATCTTCACCATTTCTTCAAAATCTCAAAAAATTCATGCAAAATTGAAGGTCCGAAAGTATATATATCAAGGCTCAAGCTTATTTTTTGTGGTTTGGGTGCCTTTGCCTTATCTCTTGCATATTATGGCTTCAATCCCTAAGGTGAGTTTATCCATGGGTTTAACTTGGTTCTAACCTTAAAATATGGTTAATGATGGTCTTAATTTAATGCCTATGGTGCCCATTTTGCTTGGATTTAGGCTTCAAACTCAAGGGAAACAAATTAGGGCCAAGTGGGCTTTATATGGCTTGTTAGCTTTAATCTTGCTTTGGTTTGAATTTGAGCTAAGGGGTTAAGTTAATATAAGTTAAATTGATACATTTCATGTTTATTTCATGAATGGGAAGTGAAATTGGAAGTGCCGAAGTGATGGAGTTACTTGGAGATTAAAAGAAATGTAGGAAAGGGCATGCTAGGCACAAAATGGTTACACCTCCAGGGGTGATGCAATCATACCTCCATGGCTAGTGTGACCGCATCAATTCTAGAAAAGGGGCCAAAATCGAGATGCTATTGTAGCTCATATTGGGTTGCGACCACACCATGCCTTATTTTTCCCAAAGTTCATCCTACGTGGCCTTTATGCATTATTACAGGCATCCTTCCACTTCCAACTTTATGGAAAACATTAAATATATTCCAAAGTCACTTCTAAGACAATTATAAACATTAATTAAGTAGGATAATTAAGTGTATGGTTTAAAAGAGCTAAGTTTGGTGGATAATTAAGGGTACCTTAAGGAAGAATTTAGGTGCCAATTAGGGGCTAAGTAGTTCTATTTCTCGAATGACCTAAGTGTTAGGTCTTGGACCCCAGGTCACTAGAGTAGAACCTATGGAACTCCCAACCAATCTAAGAAGCTTGATAAGTAAGTCCATTAAGGGCGCCTGAGTCAAGTTTGAAGAATTTGGTGAATTCAAGCCACTAAGTCAATTACCCCGCACAATAAGCAAGGGAAAGAAGATTAAGTGATGGGAGTGGGTGACGGTTTACTTTAGGACCCATAAGTGAGACTTAAGGGAGGTAAAGGATTTAGGATAGGTGGGCCAATATTTCAAGTACCATCGCTATTTGAGCTTATGGCAAGTCTAAGACACTGTAGGGTGTAAGAAGTCCCAAATGTTTTATGTTGCATATCATTCACTTATACATTGCATTTATTATTATTTTCTTATTTTTGGTTTATTGTTGGATGCTTGGTTGTTTGCTTGCCATATGTACATGGTTGCTTGAGTTTACTTGTAGGTACCAAGGGACCCCTTACTAAGTACAATAACATACTCACACCCTTAAGCTTATTTGTGTGGGTACTAACCCTGAGCCCAACAACTAGGTGGATAGTTGTGGGCTAAGTTTCTCTATTTCACAGGTATTCATTCTACTTGGAACCTTGTGTTTCTAGGTTACTTATAAGCTAAGTTTTGTACTAACAAAGTATTTGTGTCTTTATAATCTAGAGCTTAAAAATTGCACAAGGAAAAGTGAGGGCTTTGCACTTTGAGTTTGATGGCTCAAAGGTGGGAGCTCCAGTAGATGATCTTAGTAGTATTTTACCTTGTATATATAATACCTTGTGCATTAAGACAATGCCTATATTATGACATAATGTGGTGTAAGACCATTAGTCACTTTTGGGTACATGCTAAAGCTTATATGTGTGCACAAAACTATTACTGAAAGTTTAAGTAACTAGTGTTTTATTGCCCTGGCATGTTTTAAATAAAGTGCTCGAGTGATGTTTTCTTTACTTATTTTTTTTATTTGAATGACATTGTTAGGACAAACACATGCATATCTTCTTGCAGGGTAGGCTAAGTAACTAGTTGCACGTAAATTGTTTTAATTTATGGATAAGTAATAGTTAGCCAATAGTAACTAAATTGAATCATAGTCCCTAAGAGTGTACACATTAAGTAATTTGGGGCACTAGGACCCCACTCTGTGAAAGTTTGGTATTAAAGCAGGTCAACGGCCATCGTAGAGGCAATAAGTGAACTAAGATCTAAGTGTTCCTTGTGTTAAGTGTAGTTAGTACTGCTTATAAGTTGCTTTGTGTGTGGTCTTCTAGCTTTGGTTGCAGGTATCATGGTGAATACTTGGTCAGCTGCTATTACTGAGGCTCAGGTTCCTAATATGGGAAGTAGTGACCTCAATAAGGCGAATATGAAAGAAGTGGTGGCTTTGTTGTGTGGGCTCAATAAATATATGAACTAGATGCTTCATGGCATGACTACCCTGCATAAGGAGTGTGCTCAACCTCCAAATGAAGGAAAGACCTTGGATGACCCTATTAGGGAAAGGGCCTAAGTGCACTAAGGCTCAACGATCAAGAGCAAGTGCAAGAGTGTGTTCAAGTGAGCATCGATAAGGAAAGTAAGGAGGAAGATGAAGGAAATATCCATCCCCATTAGAGAAGGAGGAGACCCGTTATTCCAAACCACATGAGGTTTGTCTCGATATGCGTAAAAATTAACATTCCTAAGTTTAATAGTGTGGGTGATCCTAATGTGGCCGAAGGTTAGTTGTACCAAATTAATAAAATCTTTGAGAACATGGAGTTAGATGACAAGACTAAAATGGAATTAGTACCTCTCTTCTTAGAAGGCAAGGCATCCTTTTGGTGGAATGATGTTGTTACCACATTTTCAAAATGGAAAAATTACAGCATAAGGACCTAAACTTATATGCATTAATGTTCACCATAGTGTATGATTTGTAAAGTGTAAAGTATTCAATATACACTCCCTTAGTGGCGTATACAATGATAGTTTGATCCTTAAGAAAGCATTAATACATGGCTTGTTTTTCAAGTAACCTATAGACTAAATTGTAAGGTTACAAAGGTTGGGTACTCAATTACACAAATTTTGAAAGATGGCTATGGAAAGGACATAGATGCAATTATGAAGAAAGGACATGAATGCAATTTAAGATATTGTTAGGGACCAAAGTGCTCAAGGAATCAAAGTTAGTCATTTAATGTATAAGGATACTTAAGGACCTAAGTGTCTTAAACTTTACTAAAGGTGAAAATGACCTTGTCCAAATGTGGGCTTAAGTTGTTAAAATTTCACTTATGCCATGTAATTATCTTGGACTTAGGTTAATGATAGAATAAATAAGGAAAAACTAAAGAAAAATCATTATTTCTTTCATTTCCAACCTCATTTTCATCCTTCCTTAGTAGCTAAGGTTCTTCCTTAAGCTCCTCCACCTTCCTCCAAAGCCACCAAACCTTAAGAAAGCATGAGAAAGCAAAAGAAAGTAAGAGAACTCAACAAAGAGTACAAAAACCCGAGTTTTTGGGTTCATCTAGGGTTTCGGCTTTAACATCTGAAGGTAAGAGTTTATCTTCAAGTTTCGTCGTTGTTTAGTGTTATATGATGATGATTAAACATCCATAGAGTTAAGACTATACTTGGAAGAGAGCAAAAAGCTCTATGAACCAAGTATAGGTTAAGGGGAAATGCATGAACAAGGTTTCAACCTTACTGTTTTTCACGCACAAAGATGGCAGCTTATGAAAGGGTTTATAAAGCCCAAGTTACTACTAACTAAGACTAAATGACATCCTAAGACTAAGCTTTAGCTTGAGGAGGGCTGCCATAGTGATTACATATTGATTATGTGAGTGTTTATGGACTAACCCTAATGTGTTATTGCTACCAGCATTACATATGTTTATTGTTCTATTTGTTTGGGCATTTGGATTGCTATATTTGTGTATATGTGCTATATTTTTTTGTTTTAGTGTCTTTGGATTTCAGGTATATGGCTGGGAATTCAAGATTTTAAAGATAAGCTCTTACTAAGTTCTTTAAAGGAACGTATCCATTTTTCTATCCATTTTCAAGAACACCTAAAAGAGAGCAATCAAACTAATACTTGTATTTTGAGTTTTTATGTCAAATTTTAGGTACATAAAATTCAATATGTCTATTATTAAACTGGAGCTATCCATGATTTTGGGAACCCATTTACTAATTTTAGTGTTGGTACATCCTGCTTTATACAGTAGCTGCCTTTTGAAGTTTCTGGAGTGCATTATGTTTATAAGGCTCTCCAAGAAGCTAGTGTACGTACCCAACTACGCTTGGACATATGTATGATGCATATATACATGTTGATAGCCAAAAAGCTATCGCCCCCGAGATCTGTTAGGACCATCCCTCATTACTTGGCCTAGGCCAAGAATGCAGAGAAAACACAAAATAAACATGAGGGACTTGATTGAAATTGAGGATAAGGGTGTAAGTGCAAACCTAAGAAAGTTTGGGTTTTAAGTGTACATGAAAAAAATTAAACTAGATGTCTATGGCATGAAACAAAGTTTAGGGGCCATATTGTACACTTAAACTAGTGCTACAAATGAAACTATGAAACTTAAACTAACAGTTTCGGCCATGCAAATAAGTATAAGGAAAAATGGAGAATTAGACCAATTTTTTTTTGTGACTTTGATGGCCAGTCATGTTATGTCTCCCACCAAGACTTATGCCATCAATTACTTGGTTTAATTAATTAGTAAATATCTTGGTAATTGGCCGAAATATGCATGGGATAATGACCATTTTCAGCCATTTTGAAGGATGCTTGGCAATGTAGGCCATGAATTAAGGTTAATGCCGAAATGAACATATGTTCTAGTGACTAAAAGGAAGCCATGGAGACTTGGAGGGCTAAACGAACCATGCAAACTAGTTTAAGGCTAAGTAGAGCACTACACCAATTTCTTGGACATGTGTCCATGGCTGGCTACCAAATCTCCAATTAAGCAACTAAAAAAGTGTTTTCGGCCTTGGAATGAGTTTACCTTGTTGGCCGAAACATTGAAGTGTTCTAGGGAGCCTTGCATGTTCTTGGTGTTCTTGAACGTTTTGCTGCTGAGTTCATGCCGATTTAGTGTTGAATTGATGCTTGGACATAAAATAAAGCTTGGAGTCTTCAATTTCGGCATTAGGTGACCAAGAAACCCAAGTTAAAGTTGGATTTTGAAGAGTGCAAGGCTAGCCGAGAGTTGTTCAAGCTCAAATTAGAGGCAACTTAGTTGATTTTGGCCTTAGATAATCAAGCTCAACCGAAAACTCAAGCTTGGTGTTGTTGAGGTAGGATTCATGTTTTACTTGCTTGCTTGGTAATTATTCCATGAACAAGTAATTATGAGTAGCTAAGCGATAGTCAATGTGTGCTATGTGATCTTAGTTACTTGATGGGCATATTGAGTGAACTTTCAGGTTCAAATGGAAATGGTGAACTTTTGGGTTCATGGTGGATTTGCTAGCTAATCCTATTAAGGGCAAGCACCTAGAGTTCTTAGCAAGTTAGGCCAACTTACTAATGAACTTGGAGCTCTAGAGGTATGGTGGTTATTTGGAGTGCTTGAAGTGTAAATGTGGAATTTGGTGCTTGCTAGTGGTTTCGGCCTATGGTGAAATTGTGGTGTGTGTGTGAGTTGTGTGCTTGATTGTTTGTTTGTGTGTGCTAACAAATTGTAGATAGCTTAGTTATGC
>KK900437.1:0-23971 GCA_000696445.1 Aquilaria agallochum
TCATCTCATGATTGGCTTTTGGGCACAACACTAACACGGTCATGTTTGTCTTCCACCAAGGTTTATACCATTATTTATGTGGTTTAATTAATCTTGGTAATTGCCGGAAATATGCATGGGATAATGACCATTTTTAGCCATTTTCATTAAAGCTTGGCAATGTAGGCCATGACCTAAGATTAATGCCGAAATGAACATGTATTTTAGTGACTAAAGTGAAGCCGTGAATTCTCGAGGGGCGAAGTGAGCCATGTAAAATAGTTTAGGACCAAGAGTGTTATTAAGCCATTTTTGGTACAAGTGGCTATAACTGGTTAAGCATGATTCCACTTAGTAAATTAAAAAAAAAAAACTAGTTTCAGCCAAAGCATTCTCATTTGTGTCTTGACCAAGTATTGAAGGCATTGGGTTGTTCTTGGTGTTCTTGACATTTTGCTGCCGAATTTATGCCATTTACAAGCAATTGAAGCATTGAAAGCAAGAATTAGGCTTGTCTTCCTTGATTTCAGCCTAAGGTGACTTCTTTCTTCCTTTTCTTGAAGCTTAGTCTTCAATATATACATGGGCAACTGAGACATTCATGGTTGTTTTTGGAATGTTGCTGCCATGTCCTTAATGTTTTAAGAGAAAGGATGAAAGCTTGAAGGTGTAATCAAGCTTGGAAGCAAGGAAAGGGAAGGAAATAGTGAAGTTCATTCTTGGTCTTGAAGTGTTCAAGCAAACTCGAGACTATTCAAGCTCATATATTGAGGTAGGGTTTCACGGTTTACCTGGATTCTTGGTTATATTCCATGATCAAGTAAATAAAGTAACTAAGTGATGGTTAAAATTTGCTATGTGATCTTAGTTACTTGATGGGCATTATTGAGGAGATTCGGTTTATGGTTTGGTTAGCTAATCAATTATGGGCATGTGTTAGAATTCCTAGTGAGGGAGGCCAACATACTAGTGAATTTGGAGCTCTAGTGGAATGGGAGTGATGTTGTGAAGATGGATATGCAAAAAGTGCACATGGACACATGCTAGTAAATATGGCCGAATGTATCTTGTGGTGTGTGTGTGTGTTTGTGTGCTTGATTGTTTGTTTGTGTGTGCTAACCAATTGTAGATAGCTTAGTTAGACTTATTATGTCTTAGTTAGTATATGTGTATATTGTGTTTTTTTTGTTTTCTATGTTTTCTTGTAGGACAAGTAAGCTATAGAGGTTAAGTCTTGGACTTAACTAAATAGACCAAATATGGTCGATTGTGAGTCCTACTGAGTAATTGTTACTCATTGCCCATATATTTTTTTGTTTCAGGCAAGGATATTCAGGTTGAGTAGGTTTGCTTGAGTTGCTTGTTTGTGTAGGTAGTACATTTATTGCTCTCAAGGTATGTGCCAACTCAATCTTGGCTTGATTACTTGCATTACAAGTCTTATGGGTTAAGGTCGAAACTTATATTCTAAGTTTTGCAGGCTTGTGTAGTTGTGGGACACGTCTAGGTGCAGGATGGATATGTGGACTATGGCTCTGATTATAGTGTTCACTTTCATGACCATGAATATGGTCATTGGGTTGGTGCTTTAGTGTGTGCTGCTGTATTGCACTCTTAGTTATCTTCTTGGGGACTAATGAAACTTAGCTTGTAAAACTTAACCTTGGCTATTTTGGACTTGTAGCATCCTTAGAATGCCTCCAAGCTAGTGATGCTTGTATTAGGCTATTTTGTGTATATATGTAGCCTTGATTGTACATGGTTTTGTTACATGTATACACCCTACGAATACACGGTTCAATACAATTCAAATTGAGCTTATGGTTATGTTTCATGTAAGAAATCTCTTGATATATTTTGTTTAGCCGAATATACATGTGCATGGAAACCTTGATTTTCAAAACTACGAAGATGTGGGCTTCTTGGTTGTCGTTCATGAAAGTAGCACACTTGATAAGCACACATCCTAGACAGTTAATTGATTAAGTGTATGCCTTGCTTGTATTTCAAGTTATTGATTTATAGCCTTGCCTTGTGTTGCAAGTTAGTGGTTGGGCCCTACTTAAGCTGTAGGTAATTGCTCTAAATAACACATAAGCCTCCTAGGGCACCTCCCAGCTCTCAGCTTAAGAAAATAAGACTTAGAACTACCTAACAAATAATAGCCTAAATAAAAAGGTAGTTAATAACACCTGAACTTAAGAGTATCCAAATAACTCTTGGGGAAGAAATGGTGAGTGGCACTGAGAGTGCACAGGCTGGGGCCTGTGTGGGGTGTGACAAAACTACTTGTGACTATTTCCATTTCATTGCAAACATATTGTGAATTTTTCCCTTCCATTCCAAACAAGTTGTGAATGTTTCCATTTCATTCAAAACTATCTGTGAATGTTTCCATTCATTCCAAACTAGTTGTGAATGTTTCCGTTTCATTCCAAAGAAGTTGTCAAAGTTTCCATTTCATTCCAAACGAGGTGTGAATGTTTCCATTTTATTCCAAACTGGATGCGAATGTTTCCATTTCATTCGAAACATGCAGTGAATGTTTCCATTCCATTCCAAACAAGTTGTGAATGTTTCCAACTCATTCAAAACTAATTCTGAATGTTTCCATTCATTTCAAACTAGTTGTGAACATTTCAATTTCATTCCAAAGTAGTTGTGAATGTTTCCAGTTCATTTCAAACGAGTTGTCAATGTTTCCATTTTATTCCAAACTTGTTGTAAATATTTCCATTTCATTCCAAACTAGTTGTTAATGTTTCCATTCATTCCAAACTAGTTGTGAATGTTTCCAATTCATTCAAAACAAGTTGTAAATGTTTCTATTTCATTCCAAACTTGTTGTGAATGTTTCCATTTCGTTCAAACTAGTTGGGAATGTTTCCATTTCATTCCAAACACATTGTGAATGTTTCCATTTCATTCCAACCTTGTTGTGAATGTTTTGCATTCATTCAAAACTAGCTGTGAATCTTTCCATTTCAACCCAAACAAGTTGTCAATGTTTCCATTTAATTCCAAACAAGTTGTGAATGTTTCAATTTCATTCGCAACTTGTGCATGTTTCCATTTTATTCCAAACAAGTTGTGAATGTTTCCATTTCATTCCAAAAAAGTTGTGACTGTTTCCGTTCATTCCAAACTAGTTGTGAATGTTCTCATTCATTCCAAAAAAGTTGTGAATGTTTCCATTTCATTCCCAACAAGTTGTGAATGCTTCCACTTCATTGCAAACAAGTTGTGAACGTTTCCATGTCAATCCACACTAGTTATGAATGTTTCCTTCTCACTCCAAACTAGTTGTGAATGTTTCCATCCAATCCAAACTAGTTGTGAATGTTTCCATTCATTCGAAAATAGTTCTTAACGTTTTCATTCATTCCAAATTAGTTGTGATTGTTTCCTTTTCATTCCAAACATGTTCTGAATGTTTCAATTTCATTCCAAACTAGTTATGAATGTTTCCAGTTCATTCCAAACGAGTTGTGAAATTTCCAATTCATTTGAAACTAGTTTATGAATATTTCCATTTATTTCCAAACAAGTTGTGAATTTTTCCATTCATTCCAAACTACTTGTGAATGTTTCTATTTCATTCCAAACTAGTTGTGAATGTTTCGGTTCTGTTGCAAAGAAGTTTTGAATGTTTCCAATTCATTCAAAACTAGTTGTAAATGTTTTCATTTATTCCAAACTAGTTGTGAATGTTTCCATTTCATTCCAAACAAGTTGTGAGTATTTCCATTTCATTCCAAATGAGTTTAGATGTTTCCAATCATTCCAAACCAGTTGTGAATGTTTCCGTTTCATTCCAAACTAGTTGTGAATGTTTCCATTTCATTCCAAACAAGTTGTGAATATTTACATTTCATTCCAAACCAGTTGTGAATGTTTCCATTTCATTCCAAACTTGTTGTGAATGTTTCTATTTCATTCCAAACTAGTTGTGATTGTTTTCATGCATTCCAAACTACTTATGACTATTTCCATTTCATTCTAAACATGTTGTGAATTTTTCCATTCCATTCCAAACAAGTTGTGAATGTTTCCATTTTATTCAAAACTAGCTGTGAAAGTTTCCATTCATTCCGAAAAAGTTGTGAATGTTTCCGTTTCATTCCAAAGAAATTGTGAATGTTTACATTTCAATCCAAACGAGTTGTGAAAGTTTCCATTTCATTCCAAACTAGTTGTGAATGTTTCCATTTCATTACAAACATGTAGTGTATGTTTCCATTACATTCCGAACAAGTTGTGAATGTTTCCAATTCATTCAAAACTAATTGTGAATGTTTCCATTCATTTTAAACTAGTTGTGAATGTTTCCATTTCATTCGAAAGCAGTTGTAAATGTTTCCATCTCATTCCAAACTAATTGTTAATTTTTCCATTCATTCCAAACCAGTTCTGAATGTTTCCAATTCATTCCAAACAAGTTGTGAATGTTTCCACATCATTCCAAACATTTTGTGAATGCTTCCATTTCATTCAAACTACTTGTGAAAGTTTCCATTCGAGTCCAAACATGTTGTGAATGTCTCCATTTCATTCCAACCTTGTTGTGAATGTTTCCATTCATTCGAAACTGGCTGTGCATCTTTCCATTTCAACCCAAAAAGGTTGGGAACGTTTCCATTTAATTCTAAACAAGTTGTGAATGTTTTCCTTCCATTCAAAACTTGTTGTGAATGTTTCCATTCATTCCAAACAAGGTCTGAATGTTTCCATTTCATTTCAAAAAAGTTATGAATCTTTCCATTCATTCTAAACTAGTTGTGAATGTTCTCATTCATTCCAAAAAAACTGTGAATGTTTCCATTTCATTCCAAACAAGTTCCGAATGATTCCATTACATTCCAAACAAGTTGTGAATGTTTCCATGTCAATCCAGACTAGTTGTCAATGTTTCCATTTCATTCCAAACAAGTTGCGAATGTTTCCATTTCATTCTAAACTTGCTGTGAAAGTTTCTATTTCATTCCAAACTAGTTGTGAATGTTTTCATCCATTCCAAACTAGTTGTGACTATTTCCTTTTCATTCCAAACATATTGTGAATTTTTCCATTCCATTCCAAAGAAGTTGTGAATGTTTCCATTTCATTCAAAACTAGCTATGAATGTTTCCAATCATTCCAAACTAGTTGTGAATGTTTTCGTTTCATTCCAAAGAAGTTGTGAATGTTTCCACTTAATTCCAAACGAGTTGTGAATGTTTCCATTTCATTCCAAATTGGTTGTGAAATTTTCCATTTTATTCCAAACATGTAGTGAATGTTTCCATTCCATTCCAAACAAGTTGTGAATGTTTCCAATTCAGCCAAAACTAATTGTGAATGTTTCCATTCATTACAAACTAGTTGTGAATGTTTCCATTTCATTCCAAGCAAGTTGTGAGTGTTTCCATTTCATTCCAAATGAGTTCAGATGTTTCCAATCATTCAAAACTAGTTGTGAATGTTTCGATTTCATTCCAAACTAGTTGTGAATGTTTCCATTTCATTCCAAACAAGTTATGAGTGTTTCCATTTCATTCCAAATGAGTTGTGAATGTTTCCAATCATTCCAAACTAGTTGTGAATGTTTCCATTTCATTCCAAACAAGTTGTGAATATTTACATTTCATTCCAAACCAGTTGTGAATGTTTCCATTTCATTACAAACATGTTGTGAATGTTTGTATTTCAATCCAAACTAGTTGTGATTGTTTCCATCCATTCCGAACTAGTTGTGAATTTTTCCATTCCATTCCAAATAAGTTGTGAATATTTCTATCTTATTCAAAACTAGCTGTGAAAGTTTCCATTCATTCCGAAGAAGTTATGAATGTTTCCATTTCATTCCAAAGAAGTTGTGAATATTTCCATTTTAATCCAAACGAGTTGTGAAAGTTTCTATTTCTTTCCAAACTAGTTGTAAATGTTTCCATTTCATTCGAAACTAGTTGGGAATGTTCCCATTTCATTCCAAACAAGTTGTGAATGTTTCCATTTCATTCAAAACTTTTTGTGAATGTTTCCGATTCATTCATACTACTTATGAAAGTTTCCATTTCATTCCAAACATGTTGTGAATGTCTCTATTTCATTCGAACCTTGTTGTGAATGTTTCCATTCATTCAAAACTAGCTGTGCATCTTTCAATTTCAACCCAAATAGGTTGGGAATATTTCCATTTAATTCTAAACAAGTTGTGAATGTTTCTATTCCATTCAAAACTTGTTGTGAATGTTTCCATTCATTCCAAACAAGGTCTGAATGTTTCCATTTCATTCCAAAAAGTTATGAATGTTTCTGTTCATTCTAAACTAGTTGTGAATGTTCTCATTCATTCCAAAAAAGCTGTGAATGTTTCCATTTCATTCCAAACAAGTTCCGAATGATTCCATTACATTCCAAACAAGTTGTGAATGATTCCATGTCAATCCAGACTAGTTCTGAATGTTTCCATTTCATTCCAAAAAACTTGCGAATGTTTCCATTTCATTCTAAACTTGCTGTGAAAGTTTCTATTTCATTCCAAACTAGTTGTGAATGTTTCCATCCATTCCAAACTAGTTGTGACTACTTCCATTTCATTCCAAACATATTGTGAATTTTTCCATTCCATACCAAAGAAGTTGTGAATGTTTCCATTTCATTCAAAGCTAGCTATGAATGTTTCCACTCATTCCAAACTAGTTGTGAATGCTTCCGTTTCATTCCAAAGAAGTTGTGAATGTTTCCATTTTATTCAAAACGAGTTGTGAATGTTTCCATTTCATTCCAAACTGGTTGTGAATTTTTCCATTTTATTCCAAACATGTAGTGAATGTTTCCATTCCATTCCAAACAAGTTGTGAATGTTTCCAATTCAGCCAAAACTAATTGTGAAAGTTTCCATTCATTACAAACTAGTTGTGAATGTTTCCATTTCATTCCAAACAAGTTGTGAGTGTTTCCATTTCATTCCAAATGACTTAAGATGTTTCCAATCATTCCAAACTAGTTGTGAATGTTCCATATCATTCCAAACTAGTTGTGAATGTTCCCATTTCATTCCAAACAAGTTATGAGTGTTTCCATTTCATTCCAAATGAGTTGTGAATGTTTCCAATCATTCCAAACTAGTTGTGAATGTTTCCATTTCATTCCAAACTAGTTGTGAATGTTTCCATTTCATTCCAAACAAGTTGTGAATATTTATATTTCATTCCAAACCAGTTGTGAATGTTTCCATTTCATTCCAAACTTGTTGTGAATGTTTCTATTTTAATCCAAACTAGTTGTGATTGTTTCCATCCATTCCAAACTAGTTCTGACTATTTCCATTTCATTCCAAACATGTTGTGAATTTTTCCATTCCATTCCAAATAAGTTGCGAATATTTCCATTTTATTCAAAACTAGCTGTGAAAGTTTCCATTCATTCCGAAGAAGTTGTGAATGTTTTCGTTTCATTCCAAAGAAGTTGTGAATGTTTCCATTTTAATCCGAAGGAGTTGTGAAAGTTTCTATTTCATTCCAAACTAGTTGTCAATGTTTCCATTTCATTCCAAACATGTAGTGAATGTTTCCATTCTATTCCAAACAAGTTGTGAATGTTTCCAACTCATTCAAAAGTAATTGTGAATGTTTCCATTCATTTCAAACTAGGTGTGAATGTTTCCATTTCATTCAAAAGTAGTTGTGAATGTTTCTATCTCATTCCAAACTAGTTGTTAATGTTTCCATTCATTCCAAACCAGTTCTGAATGTTTCCAATTCATTCCAGACAAGTTGTGAATGTTTCCATCTCATTCCAAACTTTTTGTGAATATTTGCATTTCATTCAAACTACTTGTGAAAGTTTCCATTCATTCCAAATATGTTGCGATTGTTTCCATTTCATTCCAACCTTGTTGTGAATGTTTCCATTCATTCAAAACTAGCTGTGCATCTTTCCATTTCAACCCAAACAGGTTTAGAATGTTTCCATTTAATTCTAAACAAGTTGTGAATGTTTCCATTCCATTCGAAATTTGTTGTGAATGTTTCCATTTCATTCCAAAAAAGTTATGAATGGTTCCGTTCATTCTAAACTTGTTGTGAATGTTCTCATTCATTCCAAAAAAGCTGCAAAAGTTTCCATTTCATTCCATACATGTTCCGAATGATTCCATTGCTTTCCAAACAAGTTGTGAATCTTTCCATGTCAATCCAGACTTGTTGTGAATGTTTCCATCTCATTCCAAACAAGTTGTGAATGTTTCCATTTAATTCTAAACTTTCTGTGAATGTTTCTATTTTATTCCAAACTAGTTATGAATGTTTCCATCCATTCCAAACTAGTTGTGACTATTTCCATTTCATTCCAAACTTATTGCGACTTTTTCCATTGCATTCCAAAGAAGTTGTGAATGTTTCCATTTCATTCAAAACTAGCTATTAATGTTTCCATTCATTCCAAACTAGTTGTGAATGTTTTCGTTTCATTCCAAAGAAGTTGTGAATGTTTCCATTTCATTCCAAACGAGTTCTAAATGTTTCCATTTCATTCCAAACTGGTGGTGCATGTTTCCATTTTATTCCAAACATGTAGTGAATGTTTCCATTCCATTCCAAACAAGTTGTGAATGTTTCCAATTCAGTCAAAACTAATTGTGAATATTTCCATTCATTACAAACTAGTTGTGAATGTTTCCATTTCATTCCAAACTAGTTGTGAATGTTTCCATTTCATTCCAAACGAGTTGTGAATGTTTCCATTTCATTCAAACCTCATTGTAAATGTTTCCATTTCATTCCAAACTAGTTGTTAATGTTTCCATTCATTCCAAACTAGTTGTTAATGTTTCCATTCATTCCAAACTAGTTGTCAATGTTTCCAATTCATTACAAACAAGTTGTGAATGTTTCCATTCCATTCCAAACTTGTTGTGAATGTTTCTATTTCGTTCAAACTACTTGGGAATGTTTCCATTTCATTCCAAACATGTTGTGAATGTTTCCATTTCATTCCAACCTTATTGTGAATGTTTCCATTGATTCAAAAGTAACTATGAATCTTTCCATTTCAACCCAAAAAAGTTGTGAATGCTTCCATGTCAATCGACACTAGTTATGATTGTTTCCATTCAATCCAGAGTAGTTGTGAATGTTTCCATTTATTCAAAACTAGTTCTTAATGTTTCCATTCATTCCAAACTAGTTGGGATTGTTTCCTTTTCAGTCCAAACAAGTTCTAAATGTTTCAATTTCATTCCAAACTAGTTCTGAATGTTTCCAGTTCATTCCAACCGAGTTGTGATTCAAAACTAGTTGTGAATATTTCCATTTCTTTCCAAACGAGTTGTGAGTGTTTCCATTCATTCCAAACTAGTTGTGATTGTTTCTATTTCATTCCAAACTAGTGGTGAATGTTTTGATTCTGTTCTAAACAAGTTTTGAATGTTTCCAATTCATTCAAAACTAGTTGTAAATGTTTCCATTCATTCCAAACTAGTTGTGAATGTTTCCATTTCATTCCAAACAAGTTGGGAGTGTTTCCATTTCATTCCAAACAAGTTGTGAGTGTTTCCATTTCATTCCAAACAAGTTGTGATGTTTCGAATCATTCCAAACAAGTTATGAATGTTTTCATTTCAATCCAAACTAGTTGTGAATGTTTCCATTTCATTCCAAACAAGTTGTGAGTGTTTCCATTTCATTCCAAACAAGTTATGAATGTTTCCAATCATTCTAAACTAGTTCTGAATGTTTGTATTTCATTCCAAATGAGTTGTGAATGTTTTCATTTCTTTCCAGACTTGTTGTGAATGTTTCCATTTCATTCCAAAGAAGTTGCGAATGTTTCCATTTCATTCCAAATTAGTTGTGAATGTTTCCAATCATTCCAAACTAGTTGTGAATGTTTCCATTTCATTCCAAACAAGGTGTGAATGTTCCCTTTCATTCCAAACAAGTTGTGAATGTTTCCAATCATTCCAAACTAGTTGTGAATGTTTCCATTTCATTCCAAACAAGGTGTGAATGTTCCCTTTCATTCCAAACAAGTTGTGAATGTTTCCAATCATTCCAAACTAGTTGTGAATGTTTCCATTTCATTCCAAACAAGGTGTGAATGTTCCCTTTCATTCCAAACAAGTTGTGAATGTTTCCAATCATTCCAAACTAGTTGTGAATGTTTCCATTTCATTCCAAACTAGGTTTTCTTGAGTCCTTTGTAACTAGGTTTCCTAGGTGACTTGGGCTACGAATTTTGCTGAGTCTTTTACCCTAGTTTAGGCCTATAAATAGGCACATATTCTGGTTGTGAAACAACAGCCTTGACATGAAATAATATTGCTACTTTGGAGAGAATTTCTCTTTGGTTCTTTGTGGACTACCTTGGTGCACAAGTGTGCATGTGTTCTTGGTGTTCTTATACTTCTCGTTTCTAGTCACAGCTTGATTAGGGGTGGGGGTCTTCAAATCCAGTCTCTTTGATGTCTTGTAGAGCTTGAAAAACATCTTGGGTGCATTTCTTGGTCTTTATACCATCGGGGTTCGCATTAGTTGGTATCAGAGGTACAAGTTCCATTGAAGGACATATCTTTGTGTTCTTGTTTATCTTCAGTTTTCTTTCAATTTTTTTTTTCTGTAATTTCATGTCTTAATTCTCTATTTCAATCATTTTTCTTGTTTTTTCAGGTATGTTCTTTTTATTCCATCCTTGTTCATGTCCAAAAATCACAAAAACAACAAAAAGAAGTCAATCTGTGTTGTCTAGTGTTCTCGATTTCAATTCGTTTATTCTTGTTTGCTTATTATCTTTCTGTTTCGTGTCTAGCCATATTAATCTTCATTGTTTTCTTTGTTTGCAGCATCCTAGAGTCAAGAAAACACCAAAAAAAAAAGAATGATCCAAGTTCAGGAAGTTTCGGTATCAAAAAAGTTGTTTCAAATTGTGCAAGTTTCAATAGTTTCTTGTTTTGGCCGAATAGAAAACTAACTTCTTGTGTTTGGCGGTAAGGAACTTCAAGGAGAAAGTTGTTTTAGCATCAAAACAGCAAGCAAAAAAAAAAAAGAAGAAATAAAAAAAAGAAAAGAAAAAGAAAGAACAAAGAAAAAAGCTTGCAAAGAGAAGTTTTTACAAAGTGTTGAAAGTTTTGTTCCCCAAAAACTTATCCCATTGTTTTTGAGCCAAAAAGCTTTCTTTGTGGTTCTTGTGATCATTAATTGCAAGAGCTTCCTAGAGTCTTTTAAAGCTTGTTTAGCCCACCCTTTTTGGAGTCAAAATAGTTCTTCTAGAATTCAAGTTTTCTTGTGTGCTTTGAGGACAGTTTTCTTAGAATTATTGAGAACTCTTTGAATAGCAATATCTCACTAACAAATTGAGTGTTTGAGTGTTCATCTTTTGAGTGAAACATGTGAGGTGAGTGTTTGTGAGGATCTTTGTTTTTCAGGAGTATGGAGGGCTAGGAGGATAGGAGGATGGAAGTGAAACACAATGAGGAGCCAACCATGAGAGAGCTTCAAGAAACTCTCAATAGACTTATGGGGAGGATTGAGGACATTGATTTGAGGTTGCCAAGGATACCAAATCCTATCTTGCAACCAAGGAGAGGTCTACGAAGAGAAGAACCTGAGGAGGAAGAAGGGCATTGGCTTGACCATGGGCTTCCAAGGAGGGGGGAGCCAAGAGAGGACAACAATCTAAGCTCCATCAAACTTTCCATTCCACCTTTCCAAGGGAGGAGTGATCCGGATGCATATTACGAGTGGGAGAAAAAGATTGAGATGGTGTTTAATTGCCATCATTACTTCGAGGAAAAGAAAGTCAAATTGGCTACTATAAAGTTCACTCATTATGCTCTTGTATGGTGGAATTAGGATGTTACTTCTAGGAGAATGAATGAGGAGGAGCCCATACACCCATGGAGAGCTCTTAAACCCTTGATGAGGAGGAGATTTGTTCTTAACTACTATACTAGAGATCAACGCCTTAAGCTTCAAAGGCTAGTGCAAGGCCAAAAGAGTGCGGAGGACTACCATAAAGACTTGGAAATGACCTTGACCTGAGCCAACATCATGGAGGATGAGGAGACCACCATTGCTAGATTCATTAATGGTCTCAATTCTGAGATTGCCAGCAAAGTGGAGATGGTGCCTTATGTCAACATGGAGGATTTACTTCATCATGCCACTAAAGTTGATAGGATCATCAAAAGTTCTAAGGCATCCAAGATGTCTCAAGGAGGAATTTCCACATGGAGGGGAGCATGGAGCAAGGATACGAGAGAATCATCCAAGCCAAAAGTAGAGGCCACAAAAGGAGACTTGTCTCGGCCTCAACAAGAAAAGTCAATCATGCTTGTTCCACTTTCACCACAAGAAGTCTTCGAGGATCAAAGAAGGCTTCAAAGTGAGGTTGAGAGAAAAGAAAAAGAAAGAAAAGTTTAGGGCAAGAGTGATGAGGGGAAAGTTGAGAGAACAACCGAGAGATTAAGTGAGAAGAGTGAACATGAGGGGAAGAAGAGTGGAGAGTTCTCGAGAGAAGAAATTGAGTGCGAAGTTGAGAGAAGACAAGATTGCAATGAACCCAAGTCAAGTGAAGAAAGAAAGACCTGCAGAGAAGTCATACTTTCATATAACATAATGGAGTCTTCTTCTAGTGTTGTGTTGTCTTCTTTTTAGGACTTAGGTGGATATGAACTTCAAGAATCAAGTGAGTTGCTGCCCATCCAAGAAGTTGGTGTTCCCAATATTCCAAGTCATGTCCTATGCATCAAACCAACAAAGGAGGTTAAGAAGGAGCAATTTGAGGTAAGTCCAAGTGATTTCATATGCAAAAGTTTGCCTAACATTGTTTCTTATCCTATAGTTCAAGGGGATGAAATTGTTGCAACTCCACCCAAAGCCAGTAAGTGCAAAGGTCAAAATTTTGTGGTTCTTACACCAAAGGAAGATACTTGGAGACTAAGTCTAACCACTGTAATGTATTTCTTCCTAACACCTAGATTTGATGTAGTTTTGCATGAAAATCTCAATCAATGTCTGTTTGCTTGCAATGTTATTTTGAAGAATGGTTTTCATGAAACTAGATTAAGAGAAGGAAGTAAGCATGAAAATTTGACAAAATATTGTTTTAAGCCTTCTAATTCTTTGGTTTTGTCAAATCCTCTTTGGAATTGCCTGAGTTTCTCTAAAGAAAAATCTATTTTGGTGTCTTTTGTTTTGAATTTGTTAGTTTTGCATCCATTTCACATTGTTTTGTTTTGTCTTAAGTTAAATCTACTTCTTTGGAATGTTTCATGCATAAATTAGCTCATACACATACATTACATACTTCTTTCATTGCCATTCATGTTCAGCCCATTTTTGTGAGTCAATCTTTAATTTCCAGCAAGCATTTCTTGACCTTGACACATGCATTACACAAACTTTTGGGTATTGATTTTTTTGCTTTATGTCCAAACCTGAAATTTTTTATTTTGAGTGAAAATTCTGGTTTTAAATTCAGCATTTTGAGGAGGTATGTTGAGTCCTTAGTGTTGTGTCATATCCCATGCACAAGTTTCATGCATTGTTGTGCATATACATGCAAAAATAAGTTTGCTACTGACTTGGTTTCACTTAATCCTATCTACTCCAATCTTGTTTCATTTAAAATGCTTAGGATTTTTTTGAAATTCGTGCATCATAGTTTTGTTATTAGTCTAGACCACATTGTGTTCAATTCTTGTTTATTCGAATGGCCTATGCAAACTATTGTCTTGACATGCATAACTTGTGTTTTTCATAACTATAACACTTGTGCGAGTTTAGGTCCATTTGTTTTAAGTGCATACAGCATCCCTAAGGTAAATTCTTCCAACCCTTTTCCTAGTTTTGGGAATAATGTTTTTGAGATGGCAAAGGCAATGAAAGCGATGCTTAGAGTTAAGATGAAAATTGTGCAAAATTTCAGATTTGTTGTGCTAATTGCTTCTAACTTTGTTTTTGACCCTGGAGGTATCAAAATTATCATTGCATTTGGATATTGGTTCAGGTTTTTCACAAGATTAAAGCTGCATACACAAGCATTCCATGCTATTGGTGCTTATGTGAAAGGTAAGTGCTTATGTGTTGATTATTTCATTGTTATTGATTCAATTCCCTTTTCTAATGCAGGTTTTGATTCGAGGGCAAATCCTTCTAAGGAGGGGGCAGCTGATATGATCAAAGAAGGCACAATGGAGATGATGGCCAAGCTTGGATGTTGACAAATTGGTGATGTTCTGGTAGAAAAATCATATCTTGAGCTAAAAAGATCAGAATTGAGTGATTATTGATTCATTGGAAAGCCAACTTCTAGAGATACAAATCATATGAAGACCATGAAACCCAGTTTTCACGTTAAGGGGGTCCAATTTAACTTCAAAGTCGCGATTTGGGAGTTATCGCTGGTTCAGAAGCAGTTACAGTATGTTGGGCATATCTTTGGCTTTAGAAGTCCGTTTTGTGTGGTTCAGGTGTCATTTCAAAGATAAGAAAGAGATCTACAACTTTCATGCTTTGAAGTTTCAGAAATCATTGCTGCATCAAGCTCGAATTTCAACTTGAAGTTGAAGACACAAGCAAGAACCACCCGAGAAGACTATTTTGGGGTTTTTTTGGCCAATCTTGTGTTGTAACATATATTATTTTATTTTCCTATGCATTTACAATATTTAGGATGTTATTTAGGCCATGGAAGTGATTTAGGTCACTTAGGATAAATGGAATTCGCTGCACACCTTAAACATGTGTTAAAAGGGTGTAGGAATCCTAGTTTGACTAGGTTTTCTTAAGTCTTTTGTATCTAGGTTTCCTAGGTGACTTGTGCTGCAAATTTTGCTGAGTCTTTTACCCTAGTTTAGGCCTATAAATAGGCACATATTCTGGTTGTAAAACAACAGCCTTGACATGAAATAATACTGCTACTTTGGAGAGAATTTTTCTTTGGTTCTTTGTGGACTACCTTGGTGCACAAGTGTGCTAGTGTTCTTGGTGTTCTTATACTTCTCGTTTCTTGTCACGGGTTAATTAGGGGTGGGGGTCTTCAAATCCAATCTCTTTGATGTCTTGTGGAGCTTAAAAAACATCTTGGGCACGTTTCATGGTCTTTATACCATCGAGGTTCGCATCACATTCAATCCAAACTAGTTGAGAATGTTTCTATTTCATTCGAAACTAGTTGTAAATGTTTCCTTTTCATTTGAAACTAGTCGTCAATGTTTACATTCATTCCAAAAAAGTTGTGAATGTTTCCATTTCATTCCAAACAGGCTGTGAAAGTTTCAATTTCATTCCAAACTAGTTGTGAAAGTTTCCATTTCATTCCAAACATGTTGTGAATGTTTCCATTCCATTCCAAACAAGTTGTGAATGTTTCTATTTCATTCAAAACTAGTTGTGAATGTTTCCATTCATTTCAAACAAGTTGTGAATGCTTCTGTTTCATTCCAAACTAGTTGTGAATGTTTCCATTTCATCTCAAACAAGTTGTGAATGTTACCATTTCATTCCAAACAAGTTGTGAATGTTTCCATCTCAATCCAAACAAGTTGTGAAAGTTTCCATTTCATTCCAAACTAGCTGTGAATGTTTCCATTTCATTCCAAACTAGTTGTGAATGTTTCAACTCCTTCCAAACTAGTTGTGAATGTTTCCAATTCATGCCAAACAAGTTGTGAATGTTTCGATTTCATTCCAAATAATTTCTGAATGTTTCCATTCATTCGAAACTAGTTCTGAATGTTTCTATTTCATTCCAAATGAGTTGTGAATGTTTCCATTTGATTCCAAACAAGTTGTGAATGTTTCCATTTCGTTCCAAACTAGTTGTGAATGTTTCCATTCATTCAAAACTAGTTGTGAATGTTTCTATTTCATTCCAAACATGTTGTGAATGTTTCCATTCCACTCCAAACAAAATGTGAATGTTTCCATTTTATTCAAAACTACTTGTGAATGTTTTCAATCATTCCAAACAAGTTGTGAATGTTTCCATTTCATTGCAAACAAGTTGTGAGTGTTTCCAATTCATTCCGAACAAGTGTGAGTGTTTCCAATTCATTCCAAACAAGTTGTGAGTGTTTCCAGCTCATTCCAAACTAGTTGTGATTGTTTACAACCATTCCAAACTGGTTGTGAGATTCCATTTCATTTGTAACAAATTGTGAATGTTTCCATTTCATTCCAAAACAAGTTGTGAATGTTTTCATTCATTCCAAAGTAGTTGTGAAGGTTTCCATTTCATTCCAAACAAGTTGTGCATGTTTCCATTTCAGTCCAAACAAGTTGTGAATGTTTCATTTCATTACAAAATAGTTGTGGACGTTTCCATTTCATTCCATACTAGTTGTGAAAGTTTCCACTCCTTCCAATCTAGTTGTGAATATTTCCATTTCATTCCAAACAAGTTGTGAATGTTCCATTTCATTCAAACTAGTTGTGAATGTTTCGATTTCATTCCAAACTAGTTGTGAATGATTCCATTTCATTCCAAACAAGTTGTGGATGTTTCCATTTCGTTAGAAACAAGTTGTGAATGTTTCCCTTTCATTCCAAACTGGTTGTGAATGTTTCCAATCCTTCCAATCTAGTTCTGAATGTTTCCATTTCGTTCGAAACAAGTTGTGAATGTTTCCATGTCATTCCAAACAAGTTGTCAACATTTCCATTCATTCCAAACTAGATGTGAATGTTTCCATTTCATTCCAAACAAGTCGTGAATGTTTTCCTTTCATTCCAAACAAGCTGTGAATGTTTCCGTTTCATTCCAAACTAGTATTGAATGTTGCCATTCAATCCAAACTAGTTGTAAATGTTTCCATTTCATTTGAAACTAGCTGTCAATGTTTGCATTCATTCCAAAAAAGTTGTGAATGTTTCCATTTCATTCCAAACAGGTTGTCAAAGTTTCCATTTCATTCCAAACTAGCTGTGAATGTTTCCATTTCATTCAAACCATGTTGTGAATATTTCCATTCCATTCCAAACAAGTTGTGAATGTTTCCATTTCAATCCAAACAAGTTGTGAAAGTTTCCATTTCATTCCAAACTAGTTATGAATGTTTCTGTTTCATTCCAAAGTAGTTGTGAATGTTTCCACTACTTCCAAACTAGTTGTGAATGTTTCCAATTCATGCCAAGCAAGATGTGAATGTTTCCTTTTCATTCCAAAAATTTCTGAATGTTTCCGTTCACTCCAAACTAGTTCTGAATGTTTCTATTCCATTCCAAATGAGTTGTGAATGTTTCCATTTGATTCCGAACAAGTTGTGAATGTGTCCATTTCATTCCAAACTAGTTCTGAATGTTTCCATTCATTCAAAACTAGTTGTGAATGTTTCTATTTCATTCCAAAGATGTTGTGAATGTTTCCATTCCATTCCAAACAAGTTCTGAATGTTTCCATTTCATTCAAAACTTGTTGTGAATGTTTCCAGTCATTCCAAACAAGTTGTGAATGTTTCCATTTCATTGCAAACAGTTGTGAGTGTTTTCATTTGATTCCAAACAAGTTGTGAGTGTTTCTAGTTGATTCCAAACTAGTTGTGATTGTTTACTACCATTCCAAACTGGTTGTGAGATTTGATTTCATTTCTAACAAGTTGTGAATGTTTCCATTCATTCCAAACTAGTTGTGAAGTTTTCGATTTCATTCCAAATAAGTTGTGCGTGTTTCCATTTCATTCCAAACAAGTTGTGAATGTTTCCATCTCATTCCAAAAAAGTTGTGAATCTTTCCATTTCATTCCAAACAAGTTGTGAATGTTTCCATTTCGTTTGAAACTAATTGTGAATGTTTGCATTCCTTGCAAACTAGTTGTGAATGTTTCTATTTCACTCCAAACATGTTGTGAACGTTTTCATTCCTTTCCAAACAAATTGTGAGTGTTTCCATTTTTTTCAAAACTAGTTCTAAATGCTTCCATTTCATTCCAAACAACTTGTTGATGTTTCATTTCATTCCAAACAAGTTGTGAATGTTTCCATTTCATTGCAAACAAGTTGTGAATGTTTCGATTCGTTCCAAACTAGTTGTGAATGTTTCCATTTCACTCCAAACATGTTGTGAATGTTTCCATTCCTTTCCAAACAAGTTTTGAATGTTCCCATTTTTTTCAAAACTAGTTGTGAATGTTTCCATTTCATTCCAAACTACTTGTGATTGTTTCCATTTTACTCCAAACTAGTTGTGACAATTTCCATTTCATTCCAAATATGTTGTGAATGTTTCCAATTCATTCAAAACTAGTTCTGAATGTTTCTATTCATTCCAAACTAGTTGTGAATGTTTCGATTTCATTCCAAACAAGTTGTGGATATTTCCATTTCATTCCAAACCAGTTCTGAATGTTTCCATTTCAATCCAAACTAGTTGTAAATGTCTCTATTTTATTCCAAATTAGTTGTGAATTTTTCCATTTCATTCCAAACAAGTTGTCAATGTTACCACTTCATTCCAAACAAGTTGTGAGGGTTTCCATTTCAATCCAAACAAGTTGTGAAAGTTTCCATTTCATTCCAAACTAGTTGTGACTGTTTCCATTTCATTCCAAACTAATTGTGAATGTTTCCATTACTTCCAAACTAGTTGTGAATGTTTCCAATTCGCGCCAAACAATTTGTGAATGTTTCCATTTCATTCCAAACAATTTCTGAATGTTTCCCTTCATTCCAAACTAGTTCTGAATTTTTCTATTTCATTCCAAAAGAGTTGTGAATGTTTCCATTTGAGTCCAAACAAGTTGTAAATGTTTCCATTTCATTCCAAACTAGTTCTAAATGTTTCCATTCATTCAAAACTAGTTGTGAATGTTTCTATTTCATTCCAAACATGTTGTGAATTTTTCCATTCCATTCCAAGCAAATTGTGAATGTTTCCATTTCATTCAAAACTAGTTGTGAATGTTTCCATTTATTCTAAACAAGTTGTGAATGTTTCCATTTCATTGCAAACAAGTTGTGAGTGTTTTCATTTCATTCCAAACAAGGTGTGATTGTTTCCATTTCTTTTCAAACAAGTTGTGAATGTTCCGTTTCGTTCCAAAGTAGTTGCGAATGTTACCACTTCATTCCAAACTAGTTGTTAATGTTTCTATTTCATTCCAAATATGTTGTGAATGTGTCCATTCATTCCAAACTAGTTGTGAATGTTTCCATTCCTTCCAAACTAGTTGTGAATGTTTCCATTTCATTCCGAACAAGTTTAGAATGTTCCATTTCATTCCAAACTAGGTGTGAATGTTTCCATTTCATTCCAAACTAGTTGCGAATGTTTCCATTTCATTCCAAACGGGTTATGAATGTTTCCATTTCATTTTAACTAGTTGTGAATGTTTCCATTTCTTCCAAACAAGTTGTGAATGTTTCATTTTCACTCGAAATAAGTTGTGATTGTTTCAATTCCTTCCAAATTAGTTGTGAATGTTTCAATTTCATTTCAAACAAGTTGTGAATGTTTCGTTTCTTTCCAAACTAGTTGTGCATGTTTCCATTTCATGCCAACCTAGCTATAAATGTTTCCATTCTTTCCACACTAGTTGTGAATGTTTCCAATCATTCCAAACTTGTAGCGACTGTTTCCATTCCATTCCAAACAAGTTATGAATGTTTCCATTACCTTCAAAACTAGTTGTGAATGTTTCCATTCTTTCCAAACTAGTTGTGAATGTTTCCAAGCATTGCAAACTAGTTACGAATGTTTCCATTTCATTCCAAACTAGTTGTGAATGTTTCCATTTATTCAAAACTAGTTGTGAATGTTTCCATTCCTTCCAAACTAGTTGTGAATCTTTCATTTCATTCCAAAGTAGTTGCGAATCTTCCATTTCATTCCAAACTTGTGAATGTTTCGATTTCATTCCAAAAAACTTGTGAATGTTTCCATTCATTCCTAAAGAGTTGTCAATGTTTCCATTTCATTCCGAGCAAGTTCTGAATGTTTCTATCTCATTCAAAAAAAGTTGTGAATGTTTCGACTTCATTCCAAAAAAGTTGTGAATGTTTGCATTTCATTCGAAACTAGTTATGAATGTTTCAATTTCATTCCAAACTAGTTGTGACTGTTTCCATTCCTTCCAAACTAGTTGTGAATGTTTCCATTTCATTCCATACAAGTTGTGAATCTTTCCAGTTCATTCCAAACTAGTTGTGAATGTTTCCATTTCATTCCAAACAAGTTGTGAGTGTCTCTATTTCATTCCAAATAAGTTCTAAATGTTTCGATTCATTCCAAACTAGTTGCTAATGTTTCCATTTCATTCTAACTAGTTGTGAAAGTTTCCATTTGATTACAAACTAGCTGTGAATGTTTCCATTCATTCCAAAATAGTTGTGAATGTTTCCAATCATTCGAAACTAGTTGTGACTGTTTTCATTTCATTCCAAACATGTTGTGAATGTTTCCGTTCCATTCGGAAGAAGTTTTGAATATTTCCATTTCATTAAAAACTAGTTGTGAATGTTTCGATTCATTCCAAACTAGTTGTGAATGTGTTCACGCCTTCCAACCAAGTTGTGAATGTTTCCATTTCCTTCAAAACTAGTTGTGAATGTTTCCATACATTGCGAACTAGTTATGAATGATTCCATTTCTTTCCCAACAAGTTGTGAATGTTTCCATTTCATTCCAAACAGGTTGTGATTGTTTTCATTCATTCCACAGAAGTTGTGAATGTTTCTATTACATTCCAAATAAGTTGTGAATGTTTCCATTCATTCCAAAATAGTTGTGAAAGTTTTCATTTCATTCCAAATAAGTTATGAATGTTTCCATTTCATTCCAAACAAGTTGTGAATGTCCCCATTTCATTCCAAACAAGTTCTGAATGTTTCCCTTCAGTCGAAACAAGTTTTGAATGTTTCCATTTCAGTCCAAACTAGTTGTGAATGTTTCCATTTCATTCCAAACGACTTGTGAATATTTCCATTCGTTCCAAACAAGCTGTGAATGTTTCCATTTCAATCCAAACTAGTTGTGAAAGTTTCCATTTAATTCCAGCTAGTTGTGAATGTTTCCATTTCAATCGAAACTAGCTGTGAATGTTTCCATTTCATTCCAAGCAAGTTGTGAGTATTTTAATTTCATTCCAAACTAGTTGTGAATATTTCAATTCCTTCCAAACTAGTTGTGAATGTTTCAATTTCATTTCCAACAAGTTGTGAATGTTCTGTTTCATTCCAAACTAGCTGTCAATGTTTACATTTCATTCCAAACTAGCTGTCAATGTTTCCATTTATTTCAAACTAGTTGTGAACATTACCACTCATTCGAAACTAGTTGTGACTGTTTCCGTTCCATTCCAAACAAGTTGTGAATGTTTCCATTTCCTTCAAAACTAGTTGTGAATGTTTCCATTCATTCTAAACCAGTTTTGAATGTTTCCATGCATTGCAAACTAGTTATGAATGTTTCCATTTCATTCCAAGCTAGTTGTGATTGTTTCCATTCATTCCAAGCTAGTTGTGAATGTTTTCATTCCTTCCAAACTTGTTGTGAAAGTTTCATTTCATTCCGAACTGGCTAAGAATGTTCCATTTAATTCCAAACTAGTTGTGAATGTTTTCATTTCATTCTAACTAGTTGTGATTGTTTCCATTTCATTCTAACTAGTTGTGAATGTTTCCAATTCAATCCAAACTAGTTGTGAATATTTCCTTTCATTCCTAAAGAGGTGTGAATGTTTCCATTTCATTCCGAACAACTTCTGAAAGTTGTGAATGTTTTGACTTCATTCCAAACAAGTTGTGAATGTTTGCATTTCATTTCGAACAAGTTGTGAATGTTTCCATTCCATTCCAAACTAGTTGTGAATGTTTCCATTTCATTCCAAACAAGTTGTGAATGTCTCCATTTCATTCCAAACAAGTTCTGAATCTTTCCATTCATTCCAAACTAGTTGCTAATGTCTCCATTTCATTCTAACTAGTTGTGAAACTTTCCATTTCATTACAAACTAGTTGTGAATGTTTCCATTCATTCCAAAATAGTTGTGAATTTTTCCAATCATTCGAAACTAGTTGTGATTGTTCTCATTTCATTGCAAACGTCTTGTGAACGTTTCCAGTCCATTCCAAACAAGTTTTGAATATTTCCATTTCATTCAAAACTAGTTGTGAATGTTTCCATTCATTCCAAACTAGTTGTCAATGTTTCCATTCATTCCAAACTAGTTGTGAATGTTTCCAATCATTCTAAACTAGTTGTGAGTGTTTCCATTCCATTCCAAACAAGTTGTGAATGTTTTCATTTCCTTTAAAACTAGTTTTGAATGTTTTCATACATTGCAAACTAGTTATGAATGTTTCCATTTCATTCCAAACAAGTTGTGAATTTTTAATTCATTCCAAACTAGTTGTGAATGTTTCCATTACATTCCAAAGAAGTTGTGAATGTTTCCATTCATTCCAAAATAGTTGTGAATGATTCCAATTCATTCCAAACAAGTGTTGAATGTCTCCATTTCATTCCAAACAAGTTCTGAATGTTTTCATTCACTCGAAAGTAGTTGTTAATGTTTCCATTTCATTCTAACTAGTTCTGAATGCTTCCATTTTATTACAACCAAGTTGTTAATGTTTCCATTCATTCCAAAATTGTTGTGAATGTTTCAAATCATTCTAAACTAGTTGTGACAGTTTTCATTTCATTTCAAACATGTTGTGAATGTTTCCATTCCATTCCAAACAAGTTGTGTATATTTCCATTTCATTCAAAACTAGTTGTGAATGATTCCATTCATTCCAACCTAGTTGTGAATGTTTCACTTTCATTCCAAGCTAGTTGTAAATGTTTTCATTTCATTCCCAACTACTTGTGAGTGTTTCAATTCCTTCCAAACTAGTTGCGAATGTTTCAATTTCCTTTCAAAGTAGTTGTGAATGTTCCGTTCCATTCCAAAGTAGTTGTGAATGTTAGTATTGTGCCCAAAAAGCCAATCATGAGATGATTGTATTTTTGCACATTGAGTCATGATATTTTATTGAGGCATTAATCCAGCAATTATGTTTGTTGTTTTGTTTCTGCGTAACGTAATAAGCATAATTGTAACCCTAGAATAATGATATTCTTAAACGTCCCTAGTCTAGTATTATTGTGGAGCGGGTTGCAATAATACATAATGACTAGCATATGTGGAGACTAATATGAGATATCTAGTCTACATATGGGTACAAGTTGGAGAACTTGTGTACTGGACCGACCCACCATGAGAACACTTCATGGATCGTTATATGAGTGTCATAAGTGATTCTCATAGTGATCATGGTATATGTAGTCCTTCGACCTAAGATCAACAAGGTTCCCTACATGTGAGTCACATACTTTGATACTTTCCTTTGTTACTCGTAACTGAGTGAACTTGAAGGAGGTCATTGGGTATGTCACATATCATGCGGAGGGATTTGTATGATCAAGATGGGATTTGTCCCTCCTATGTAACGGGAGTGATATCTTTGGGCCCCTTGATAGAGTGAGACTTAGAAAATGCATGGCCATGCTTCGATGAGTTGATATATGATATCAATGTCGTCAGTTTAAGTTGGTCTACTCGGTAATCAAGAAACCAAAGATTGGGCTATACGAGAGTGACACATTCCATGTCTCGTGCTTAGTCTTGATATCTTGGACAAAGGGACAATGGCATATATCGGTGATGATCATAAAGGTTTAGTCGATTCACCGACAATCTTGTCACTTGGGTAGCAATGATGTGTTGCTAGACACCGCTCATTGCTTATGATCATAAATGTGATTTATGATCATTGCCAACATGGCAAGAGCCTATTGGGTCGCACACATAGAGCTATTTGGATCATTAGAGTGCATGGGCTAATTATTTGGGTTATGGTTTCACTTTAATTTCGTATTAATAATGGGCCAAGGAGTTGAGCCATTATTAAGCCCGAAATTAAATCCTAATTGGATTAGGGCTTTGAAACCCATTAGGCCTGGAAGTTGAGTCTCACTATAAATACAACTTTTAAGTGAGAAATTCGCAGGTCTCCTTGCCCTAGCCTCC
>KK900437.1:24529-92535 GCA_000696445.1 Aquilaria agallochum
CACTCTTCTCTTGCAATTCCTTGGAGGACGCAAGCTAGCACTGCGTGCGCAAGAGAAACGCATCTGCCGGGACGTGGTGGAAGCGTGGTGATCCCGAGAGGCTCGTGTGGATACCATAGAGAGCCTGAACACGTCAACTGTTCAGGTTTTGTGATTCGACTCTACAGTTGAGTGAGAGATCTCAACCGAAAATTAGGTATGAAATTTTCGAACACCCGGTTTACCCCGTTTCACTTGGATCCTGGAGGGTTTCGGTTAAATTCCGCTGCGCTGTTTGGCTCCCGAAACCCAACAGTGAATGTTTCCATTTCATTCCAAACAAGTTGTGAATGTTTCCATTTCCTTCCAAACCAGTCGTGAATGTTTCCATACATTCCTAACTAGTTGTGACTGTTTCCATTTTAATCCAAACGAGTTCTGAATGTTTCTATCTCATTCCAAAAAGTTGTGAATGTTTCCATTCCATTCGAAACAGGTTGTGAATGTTTCCATTTCATTCCAAACAAGTTGTGAATGTCTCCATTTCATTCCAAACTAGTTGAGCATGTTTCCATTCCATCCACACTATTTTGAATGTCTCAATTTCATTTCAAACCAGTTGTGAGCATTCTGTTTCAGTCCAAAGTAGTTGTGAATGTTTCCATTCCTTTCCAAACAAGTTGTGAATATTTTCACTTCATTTAAAACTAGTTTTCAATGTTTCTATTCATTCCAAACTAGTTGTGAATGTTTCAATTCATTCCAAACTAGTTGTGAATGTTTCGTTTCAATCCAAAGTAGTTGTGAATGTTTCCATTTCATTCCAAACAAGTTGTTAAGGTTTCCATTTCATTCCAAACAAGTTGTGAATCTTTCCATTGTTTCCAAACTAGTTCTCAATGTTTCCATTTCATTCCAAACAAGTTTAGAATGTTCCATTTCATTCCAAACTAGTTGTGAATGTTTCAATTTCATTCCAAACGAGTTTTGAATGTTTCCATTTCATTCTAACTTGTTGTGAATGTTTCCGTTTCATTCCAAAGTAGCTGTGAATGTTTCCATTTCATTCCAAACTAGCTGTCAGTGTTTCCATTCACTGCACACTAGTTGTGAATGTTTCCAATCATTCCAAACTAGTTGTGACTATTTTCATTCCATTCCAAACAAGTTGTGAATGTTTCCATTTCCTTCAAAACTAGTTGTGAATGTTTCCATTCATTCAAAACTTTTTATGAATGTTTCCATTCATTGCGAACTAGTTATGAATGTTTCCATTTCATTCCAAACTAGTTGTGAATGTTTCAATTTCATTCCGAACAAGTTGTGAATATTTCCATGTCGTTCCAAACTAGTTGTGAATTTTCCATTTCATTCCAAGCTAGTTGTGAATGTTTCAACGCCTTCCAAACTAGTTGTGAATGTTTCCATTTCATTCCAAACAAGTTGTGAACATTCCATTTCATTCCAAACCAGATGCACATGTTTCCATGACTCCAAACTAGTTGTCAATGTTTCCATTTTTTGCAAACTAGTTGTGAAGGTTTTGCAATAATTCCAAACTAGTTGTGACTATTTCCATTGCATTCCAAACAAGTTGTGAATGTTTCCATATCCTTCAAAACTAGTTGTGACTGTTTCCATACATTGAAAACTAGTTATGAATGTTTTCAATTCATTCCAAACAAGTTGTGGATGTTTACAATTCATTCCAAACAAGCTGTGATTGTTCCCATCTCATTCCAAAAAAGTTATGAATGTTTCACTTTCATTCCAACCAAGTTGTGAATGTTTCCATCTCATTCCAAAAAAGTTATGAATATTTCCATTTCATTCAAAACTAGTTGTGAAATTTTCCATTACATTCCAAACAAGTTGTGAATGTTTCCATTCATTCTAAAATAGTTGTGAAGGTTTCCATTTCATTTCAAACAAGTTTTGAATGTTTCCATTTCATTCCAAACAAGTTGTGAATGTTTCCAGTTCATTCCCAACTAGTCGTGAATGTTTCAATTCCTTCCAGACTAGTTGTGACTCTTTCAATTTCATTTCAAACAACTTGTGAATGTTCCGTGTCATTCCAACGTGGTTGTGAATGTTTCCATTTCATTCCAAACTAGTTGTGAATGTTTCCATTTCATTCTAAACAAGTTGTTAATGTTTCCATTCAATCCTAAGTAGTTATGACTGTTTCCTTGTCAATCTGAACAAGTTCTGAATATTTCTACCTTATTCCAAAAAAGTTGTGAATGTTTCCATTTCATTCCAAGCAAGTTGTGAATGTCTTCATTTCATTCCAAACTAGTTGTGTATGTTTCCATCCCTTCCAAACTAGTTGTGAATGTTTCAATTTCATTTCAAACAAGTTGTGAATGTTCCGTTTCACTCCAAAGTAGTTGGAATGTTTCCATTCCATTCCGAACAAGATGTGAATATTTCCATTTCATTGAAAACTAGATGTGAATGTTTCAATTCATTCCAAACTTGTTGTGAGTGTTTCCATTTCATTCCAAACTAGTTATGAATGTTTCCATTTCATTCCAAACTAGTTATGAATGTTTCCATTTCATTCCCAACAAGTTGTGAATGTTTCAATTCTTTCCAAACTAGTTGTGAATGTTTCAATTTCATTTCAAACAAGTTGTGAATGTTCCGTTTCATTCCACTGTAGTTGTCAATATTTCCATTTTATTCCAAACTGGTTGTGAATGTTTGCATTTCATTCCAAACAAGTTGTGAATGTTTCCATTTCATTCGCAACTAGTTGTGACTGTTTCAATTCATTCCAAACTAGTTATGAATGTTTCAATTTTATTTCAAACAAGTTGTGAATGTTCAGTTTCATTCCAAAGTAGTTGTGAATGTTTCCACTTCATTCCAAACTAGCTGTGAATGTTTGCATTCCATTCCAACCAAGTTGTGAATGTTTCCATTCCTTCCAAGCTAGTTGTGAATGTTTTCATTTCATTCCGAACAAGTTTAGAATGTCCCATTTCATTCCAAACTACTTGTGAATGTTTCCATTTGATTCCAAACTAGTTGTTAACATTTCAAATCATGCCAAACTAGTTGTGACTGTTTCCCTTCCATTCCAAACAGGTTGTGAATGTTTCCATTTCCTTCAAAACTAGTTGTGAATGTTTCCATTCATTCCAAACTAGTTGTGAATGTTTCCATGCATTGCAAACTAGTTATGAATGTTTCCATTCATTTCAAGCTAGTTGTGAATGTGTGCATTCCTTCCAAACTAGTTGTGAATGTTTCATTTCATTCCGAACAAGCTTAGAATGTTCCATTTCTTTCCAAACTAGTTGTGAAAGTTTCCATTTCATTCTAACTAGTTGTGAATGTTTTCATTTCATTCCAAAGTAGTTGTGAACGTTTTGATTTCATTCCAAACAAGTTGTGAATGTTTCCATTCCTTCCAAGCTAGTTCTGAATGTTTCATTTCATTCTGAACAAGTTTAGAATGTTCCATTTCATTCCAAACTAGTTGTGAATGTTTCCATTGATGGGTTTCGGGAGCCAAACAACGCAATGGAATTTAACCGAAACCCTCCAGGATCCAAGTGAAACAGGGTAAACCGGGTGTTCGAAAACTTTCATACCTAATTTTCGGTTGAGATCTCTCACTCAACTGTAGAGTCGAATCATAAAACTTGAACAGTTGACGTGTTCAAGCTCTCTATGGTATCCACANAGACTACATATTTCATATTAGTCTCCACATATGCAAGTCGTTATGTATTATTGCAACCCACTCAACAATAATACTAGACTAGGGACGTTTGAGAATCTCGTTATTCTAGGGTTACAATTATGTTTGTCAAGTTACGCAGAAACAAAAACAACAAACATAATTGCTGGATTAATGCCTTAATAAAATATCATGACTCAATGTGCAAAAAATACAATCATCTCATGATTGGCTTTTAGGCACAACACTAACATCCATTTCATTCTAACTAGTCATGAATGTTTCCATTTCATTCCAAACTAGCTGTGAATGTTTCAAATTTCATTCCAAACAAGTTGTGAATGTTTCCATTCATTCCTAAAGAGTTGTGAATGTTTCCATTTCATTCCGAGCAAGTTCTAAATGTTTTTATCTCATTCCAAAAAAGTTGTAAATGTTTCCACTCCATTTCAAACAAGTTGTGAATGTTTCCACTTCATTCTAAACTAGTTGTGAATCTTTCCATTTCATTCCAAACTAGCTGCGAATGTTTCCATTGCTTCCAAATTGGTTGTGAATTGTGAATGTTTCCATTGATTCAAAATGTGTTGTCAATGTTTCCATTTCATTCCAAACAAGTTGTGAATGTTAGTGTTGTGCCCAAAAGGCCAATCATGAGATGATTGTATTTTTGCACATTGAGTCATGATATTTTATTAAGGCATTAATCCAGCAATTATGTTTGTTGTTTTTGTTTCTGCGTAACTTGACAAACATAATTGTAACCCTAGAATAACGAGATTCTCAAACGTCCCTAGTCTAGTATTATTGTTGAGTGGGTTGCAATAATACATAACGACTTGCATATGTGGAGACTAATATGAAATATGTAGTCTGCATATGGGTATAAGTTGGAGAACTTGTATACTGGACCGAACCACCATGAGAACACTATATGGATCGTTATATGAGTGTCATAAGTGATTCTCATAGTGATCATGGTATATGTAGTCCTTCGACCTAAGATCATCAAGGTTCCCTACATGTGAGTCACATAGTTTGATACTTTCCTTTGTTGCTCGTAACTGAGTGAACTTGAAGGAGGTCATTGGGTATGTCACATATCATGCAGTGGGATTTGTATGATCAAGATGGGATTTGTCCCTCCTATGTAACGGGAGTGATATCTTCGGGCCCCTTGATAGAGTGAGACTTAGAAAATGCATGGCCATGCTCNTCATTGCTTATGATCATAAATGTGATTTATGATCATTGCCAACGTGGTAAGAGACTATTGGGTCGCACACATAGAGCTATTTGTATTATTAGAGTGCATGGGCTAATAATTTGGGTTTTGGTTTCACAATAATTTCGTATTAATAATGGGCCCAATAGTTGAGCCATTATTAAGCCTGAAATTAAAGCCTAATTGGATTAGGACTTTGAAACGAATTAGGCCTGGAAGTTGAGTCTCACTATAAATACAACTCTAGTGAGAAATTCGTAGGTCTCCTTGCCCTACCCTCCCAAAAGGACAGCCGCACTCTTCTCTTGCAATTCCTTGGAGGACGCAAGCTAGCACTGCGAGCGCAAGAGAAACACATATGTTGGGACGTGGTGGAAGAGTAGTGATCCCGAGAGGCTCGTCTGGATACCATAGAGAGCTTGAACACATCAACTGTTCAAGTTTTGTGATTCGACTCTACAGTTGAGTGAGAGATCTCAACCGAAAATTAGATATGAAAATTTTTGACCACCCGGTTTACCCTGTTTCACTTGGATCCTGGACGGTTTCGGATAAATTCCGCTGCGCTGTTTGGCTCCCGAAACCCAACGGTGAATGTTTCCAATTCATTCGAAACAAATTGTGTATCTTCACATTGATTCCAAACTAGTTGTGACTGTTTTCATTTCATTGCAAACATGTTGTGAATGTTTTCATTCCATTCCAAACAAGTTGTGAATATTTCCATTTCATTCAAAACTAGTTGTGAATGTTTCCATTCATTCCAACCTAATTGTGAATGTTTCTATTTCATTCCAAACTAGTTGTGAATGTTTCCATTTCATTCCCAACTAGTTGTGAATGTTTCAATTCCTTCCAAACTAGTTGTGAATGTTTCAATTTCATTTCAAACAAGTTGTGAATTTTCCGTTTCAATCCAAAGTAGTTGTGAATGTTTCCATTTCATTCCAAACAAGTTGTGAATGTTTCCATTCCTTCCTAACTAATTGTGACAATTTCCAATTTAATCCGAACAAGTTCTGAATGTTTCTATCTCATTCCCAACAAATTGGGAATGTTTTAATTTTATTCCAAACAAGTTGTGAAAGTTTTTATTTCATTCCAAACAAGTTGTGAATATCTTCATTTCATTCCAAACTAGTTGTGCATGTTTCCCTCCCTTCCAAAGTAGTTGTGAATGTTTCAATTTCATTTCAAACAAGTTGTGAATGTTCCGTTTCATTCCAAAGTAGTTGTGAACGTTTCCATTTCATTCCAAACTAGTTGTGAATGTTTCCATTTCATTCTAAATAAGTTGTGAATGTTTCCATTCACTCCTAACTAGTTATGACTGTTTCCATTTCAATCCGAACAAGTTCTTAATGTTTCTATCTCATTTGAAAAAAGTTGTGAATATTTCCATTTCTTTCCCAACTAGTTGTGAATGTTTCAATTCCTTGCAAACTAGTTGCAAATGTTTCAATTTCATTTCAAATAGGTTGTGAATGTTCCATTCCATTCCAAAATAGTTGTGAATGTTTCCATTTCATTCGAAATTAGTTGGGAATGTCTCCATTTTATTCCAAACAGGTTGTGAATGTTTCCATTCACTCCGAACTAGTTGTGAATGTTTCCATTCCTTCCAAGCTAGTGTGAATGTTTACATTTCATTCCGAACAAGTTTAGAATGTTCCATTTCATTCCAAACTAGTTGTGAATGTTTCTTTTTCATTCCAAACTAGTTAGGAATGTTTCCATTCATTCCAAACAAGTTGTGATCCATTTCATTCCAAACAAGTTGTGAATGTTTCCAATTCATTCTAACTAGTTGTGAATGTTTCCATTTATTCCAAACTAGTTGTGAATGTTTCCATTTCATTTCAAACAAGTTGTGAATGTTTCCATTCATTCCAAACTAGTTGTGAATGTTTCCACTTCATTTTGAACAAGTTCTGAATGTTTCTATCTCATTCTGAAAAAGTTGTAAATGTTTCCATCTCACTCCAAAGAAGTTGTGAATGTTTCCATTTCATTCCAAACTAGTTATTAATGTTTCAACTTCATTCCAAACTAGTTGCGAATGTTTCCATTCCTTCCAAACTAGTTGTGAATGTTTAATTTCATTCCGAACAAGTTTAGCATGTTCCATTTCATTCCAAACTAGTTGTGAATGTTTCCATTTCATTCTAACTAGTTGTGAATGTTTCCATTTCATTCTAACTAGTTGTGAATGTTTCCATTTCTTTCCAAACTCATTGTGAATGTTTCAATTTCATCCTAAACAAGTTGTGAATGTTTCCATTCATTCCTAAAGAGTTGTGAATGTTTCCATTTCATTCAGAACAAGTTCTGAATGTTTCTATCTCATTCCAAAAAAGTTATGAATGTTTGGACTTCATTCCAAACAGGCTGTGAATCTTTCCATTTCATTCCAAACTAGTTGTGAATCTTTCCATTTCATTCCAAACTAGTTTTGAATGTTTCCATTCCTTCTAAACTGGTTGTGAATTGTGAATTGATTCAAAAAGTGTTGTTAATGTTTCCATTTCATTCCAAACAAGTTCTGGATGTTTCCATTTCATTCCAAACAAGTTCTGAATGTTTCCATTTTATTCGAAACAAGTTGTGTACATTTCCATTGATTCCAAACTAGTTGTTACTAATTTCATTTCTTTGTAAACATGTTGTGAATGTTTCCATTCCATTCCAGACAAGTTGTGAATATTTCCATTTCATTCAAAACTAGTTGTGAATGCTTCCATTCATTCCAACCTAGTTGTGAATGTTTCTTTTTCATTCCAAACTAGTTGTGAATGTTTTTATTTCGTTCCCAACTAGTTGTGAATGTTTCAATTCCTTCCAAACTAGTTGTGAATCTTTCAATTTCATTTCAAACAAGTTGTGAAAGTTCCATTTCATTCCAAGGTAGTTGCGAATGTTTCCATTTCATTCCAAACTAGTTGTGAATGTTTCCATTTCATTCCAACCAAGTTGTGAATGTTTCGATTCAATCCTAACTAGTTGTGACTGTTTCCATTTCAATTCGAACAACTTCTGAATGTTTCTATCCCATTCCAAAAAATTTGTGAATGTTTCCATTACAATCCAAACAAGTTCTGAATATTTTCATTTCATTTCAAACAAGTTGTGAATGCCTCCATTTCATTCCAAACTAGTTGTGTATGTTTCCATCCATTCCAAACTAGTTGTGAATGTTTCAATTTCATTTCAAACAAGTTGTTAATGTTCCGCTTCATTCCAAAGTACTTGTGAATGTTTCTTTTCCATTCCATACAAGTTTTGAATATTTCCATTTCATTCAAAACTAGTTGTGAATGTTTCCATTCATTCCAAACTAGATGTGAGTATTTCCATTTCATTCCAAACTTTTCCATTTCATTCCCAACTAGTTGTGAATATTTCAATTCCTTCCAAACTATTTGTGAATGTTTTAATTTCATTTCAAACAAGTTCTGAATGTTTTGTTTCCTTCCAAAGTAGTTGTGAATGTTTCCATTTCATTTCAAACAAGTTTTGAATGTTTCCGTTTCATTCCAAACAAGTTGTGAATGTTTCCATTCATTCAAAACTAGTTGTGAATGTTTCCATTCCTTCCAAGCTAGTTGTGAATGTTTCCATTTCATTACGAACAAGTTTAGAATGTTCCATTTCATTCCAAACTAGTTGTGAATGTTTCCATTTCATTCCAAACAAGTTGTGAATGTTTCCATTTCATTCCAAACAAGTTGTGAATGTTTCCATTCATTCCTAACTAGTTGTGAATGTTTCCATTTCATTCTGAACAAGTTGTGAATATTTCTATCTCATTCAAAAAATGTTGTGAATGTTTCCATCTCATTCCAAACAAGTTGTGAATGTTTCCATTTCATTCCAAACTAGTTATGAATGTTTCAATTTCGGTCCAAACTAGTTATGAATGTTTCAATTCCTTCCAAACTAGTTGTGAATATTTCCGTTTCATTCCAAACAAGTGGTGAATCTTTCGAATCATTCCAAACTAGTTGTGATTCTTTCCATTTCATTCAAAACTAGTTGTGAATGTTTCTATTCCTTCCAAACTGGTTGTGAATTGTGAGTGTTTCCATTCATTCCAAAAGTGTTGTCAATGTTTCTGTTTCATTACAAACAAGTTGTGGATGCTTCCTTTTCATTCCAAAACACTTGTGAATGTTTCCATTTCATTCAAAACAAGTTGTGGGTGCTTCCTTTTCATTCCAAAACACTTGTGAATGTTTCCATTTCATTCAAAACAAGTTGTGGATGTTTTTATTGATTCCCAACTAGTTGTGAATGTTTCCATTTCATTCGAAACAAGTTGTGAATCTTTCCATATCATTACACAAAAGTTGTGAATTTTTCCATTTTATTCCAAACAAGTTGTGATTTTTTCGACTTCATTCCAAACTAGTTGTGAATGTTTCCATTTCATTCCAAACTAGTTGTGAATCTTTCCATGCCTTCCAAACTAGTTGCGAATGTTTGCATTTCATTCCAAATAAGTTATGGATGTACCTTTTCATTCTAAAGTAGTTGCGAATGTTTCCAATTCATTCGAAACTAATTGTCAATGTTTCCATTCATTCCAAACTAGTTATGAATGTTTCCAATCAATCCAAACTAGTTTTGACTGTTTACATTCTAGTCCAAACAAGTTGTGAATGTTTCCATACATTGGAAACTAGTTACAACTTTTTCCATTTCATTCCAAACTAGTTGTGAATGTTTCCATTTCATTCCAAATAGGTTGAGAATGTTTCCATTTCATTCCAAATAAGTTGTCAATGTCTCCATTTCAGTCCAAAAACGTTCTGAATGTTTCCATTGATTCCTAACAAGTTGTTAATGTTTCCATTTCATTCTAACTTGTTGTGAAAGTTTCAATCTCATTACAAACAAGTTTTGATTGTTTCCATTCATTCTAAAATAGTTGTGAATGTTTCCAACCATTCTAAACTAGTTGTGACTCTTTTCATTTCATTGCAAACATGTTGTGAATGTTTCCATTCCATTCCGAATAAGTTGTGAATATTTCCATTTCATTCAAAACTAGTTGTGAATGTTTCCATTTCATTCCCAACTACTTGTGAATGTTTCAATTCCTTCCAAACTAGTTGTGAATCTTTCAATTTCATTTCAAACAAGTTGTGAATGTTCCTTTTCATTCCAAAGTAGTTGTGAATATTTCCATTTCATTGCAAACTAGTTGCGAATGTTTCCATTTCATTCCAAACAAGTTGTGATTGTTTCCATTCCTTCCTAACTAGTTGTGACTATTTCCATTTCAATCTGAACAAGTTGTGAATGTTTTTATCTTATTCCAAAAAAGTTGTAAATGTTTCCATTTCATTCCAAATAAGTTGTGAATGTTTCCATTTCATTCCAAATCGGTTGTGAATGTCTCCATTTAATTCCAAACTAGTTGTGCATGTTTCCGTTCCTTCCAAACTAGTTGCAATTGTTTCAACTTCATTTCAAACATGTTGTGAATGTTCAGGTTCATTCCAAAGTAGTTGTGAGTGTTTCCATTCCATTCCAAACAAGTTGTGAATGTTTCCATTTCATTCAAAACTAGTTGTGAACGTTTCCATTTCACTCAAAACTACTTGTGAATGTTTCCATTCATTCCTAACTGGCTGTGACTGTTTCCATTTCATTCCAAACTAGTTGTGAATGTTTCCATTTCATTCCTAACTAGTTGTGAATATTTCAATTCCTTCCTGACTAGTTGTGAACGTTTCAATTTCATTTCAAACAAGTTGTGAATGTTCCGTTTCATTCCAAAGTAGTTGTGAATGTTTCCATTTCATTCCAAAGTAGTTGTGAATGTTTCCATTCCATTCCAAACAAGTTGTGAATGTTTCCATTTCATTCAAAACTAGTTGTGAACGTTTCCATTTCACTCAAAACTAGTTGTGAATGTTTCCATTTCATTCCCTACTAGTTGTGAATGTTTCGATTCCTTCCTAACTGGTTGTGGATGTTTCAATTTCATTTCCAACAACTTGTGAATGTTCCGTGTCATTCCAAAGTAGTTGTGAATGTTCCATTTCATTCCAAACTAGTTGTGAATGTTTCCATTTCATTCCGAACAAGTTGTGAATGTTTCCAATCATTCCAAACTAGTTATGACTGTATCCATTTCAATCCAAACAAGTTCTGAGTGTTTCTATCTCATTCTAAAAAAGTTGTGAATGTTTCCATTTCATTCCAAATAAGTTATGAATGTCTCCATTTCATTCCAAACTAGTTGTGTATGTTTCCATCCCTTCCAAACTAGTTGTGAATGTTTCAATTTAATTTCAAACAAGTTGTGAATATTCCGTTTCATTCCAAAGTAGTTGTGAATGTTTCCATTCCATTCCAAACAAGATGTGAATATTTCCATTTCATTGAAAACTAGTTGTGATTGTTTCCATTTATTCCAAACTAGTTGCGAGTGTTTTCATTTCATTCCAAAGTAGTTGTGAATGTTTTAATTTCATTGCGAACTAGTTGTGAATGTTTCAATTCTTTCCAAACTAGTTGTAAACATTTCAATTTCATTTCAAACAAGTTGTGAATGTCCCGTTTCATTCCAAAGTAGTTAGGATGTTTCCATTTCATTCCAAATTAGTTGTAAATGTTTCCATTTCATTCCAAAAAGTTGTGAATGTTTCCATTCATTCCTAACAAGTTGTGACTGTTTCCATTTCAATTCAAACAAGTTCTTAATGTTTTTATCTTACCCCAAAAAAGTTGTTAATGTTTCCATTTGATTCCAAACAAGTTGTGAATGTTTCCATTTCAATCTAAACAGGTGGCGAATATCTCCATTTAATTCCAAACTAGTTGTGCATGTTTCCATTCCTTCCAAACTGGTTGTGAATGTTTCATTTCATTTCAAACAAGTTGTGAATGTTCCGTTTCATTCCAAAGTAGTTCTGAATGTTTCCATTCCATTCCAAACAAGATGTCAATGTTTCCACTTCATCGAAAACTAGTTGTGAGTGTTTCCATTTCATTCCAAACTAGTTGTGAATGTTTCCATTTCATTCCCAACTACTTGTGAATGTTTCAATTCCTTCCAAACTAGTGGTAAATGTTTCAATTTCATTTAAAACAAGTTGTAAATGTTCCATTTCATGACACAGTACTTGTGCTTGTTTCCATTTCATTCCAAACAAGTTGTGAATGTTTCCATTTCATTCGAAAGGAGTTGTGAATATTTCCAATTCATTCTAACTAGTTGTGAATGTTTCGATTTCATTCCAAAGTAGTTCTGAATGTTTCCATTTGAGTCCAAACTAGTTGTGAATGCCTCTATTTATTCCAAACTAGTTGCGAGTGTTTTCATTTCATTCCAAACTAGTTGTGAATGTTTTCATTTCATTGCGAACTAGTTGTGAATGTTTGAATTCTTTCCAAACTAGTTGTAAACGTTTCAATTTCATTGCAAACAAGTTGTGAATGTTCCGTTTCATTCCAAAGTAGTTGTGAATGTTTCCTTTTCATTCCAAACTAGTTGTGAATGTTTCCATTTCATTCCAAATAAGTTGTGAATGTTTCCATTCATTCCAAACTAGTTGTGAATGTTTCCATTCCTTCCAAGCTAGTTGTGAATGTTTTCATTTCATTCCAAACTACTTGTGAATGTTTCCATTTCATTCCAAACTAGTTGTGATTGTGTACATTCATTCCGAACTAGTTGTGAATGTTTCCATTTCATTGCAAACAAGTTGTGAATGTCTCCGTTCATTCCTAACTAGTTGTGAATCTTTCCATTTCATTCCAAACTAGTTTTGAATGTTTCTATCTCATTCCAAAAAGGTTGTGAGTGTTTCCATCTCATTCCAAACAAGTTGTGAATGTTTCCATTTCATTCCAAACTAGTTATGAATCTTTCAATTTCAATCCAAACTAATTGTGAATGCTTCCATTTCTTCAAAACTAGTTGTGAATGTTTCTGTTTCACTCCAAACAACTTGTGAATCTTTCGTATCATTCCAAACTAGTTGTGAAACTTTCCATTTCATTCCAAACTAGTTGTGAATGTTTCGATTCCTTCCAAACTGGTTATGAATTGTGATTGTTTTCATTCATTCCAAAAGTGTTGTCAACATTTCCATTTCATTCCAAACAAGTTGTGGATGTTTGCATTTCATTGCAAACAAGTTATGAATGTATCCATTTGATTCGAAACATGTTGTGGATGCTACTATTGATTCCTAACTAGTAATGAATGTTTCCATTTCATTCCAAACAAGTTGTGAATTTTTCCATTTCATTCCAAGTAGTTGTCAATGTCTCCATTTCATTTCAAACTAGTTGTGAATGTTTCCACGCCTTCCAAACTAGTTGTGATTGTTTCCATTTCATTCCAAATAAGTTGTGAATGTTCCATTTCATTCCAAACTAGTTGCAAATGTTTCCATTTCATTTGAAACTAGTTGTCAATGTTTCTATTCACTCCAAACTACTTGTGAGTGTTTCCAATCGTCCAAACTAGTTGTGATTGTTTACATTCCATTCCAAACAAGTTGCGATTGTTTCCATTTCCTTCAAAACTAGTTGTGAATGTTTCCACACATTGCAAACTAGTTATGAATGTTCCCTTTTCATTCGAAACAAGTCCTGAATGTTTCCATTTCATTCCAAACAAGTTGTCAATGTCTCCATTTCATCCCAAACAAGTTCTGAATGTATCCATTCATTCCAAACTAGTTGTTAATGTTTACATTTCATTCTAACTAGTTGTGAAAGTTTGCATCTCATTACAAACTAGTTGTAAATATTTCCAATCATTCTAAAATAGTTGTGAATGTTTCCAATCATTCCAAACTAGTTGTCACTCTTTTCATTTCATTCCAAACATGTTGTGAATGTTTCCATTTCATTCCCAACTAGTTGTGAATGTTTCAATTACTTCCAAACTAGTTGTGAATGTTTCAATTTCATTTCAAACAAGTTGTGAATGTTCCGTTTCATTCCAAAGTTAGGATGTTTCCATTTCATTCCAAACTAGTTGTAAATGTTTCCATTTCATTCCAAAAAGTTGTGAATGTTTCCATTCATTCCTAACAAGTTGTGATTGTTTCCATTTCAATTCAAACAAGTTCTTAATGTTTCTATCTTACCCAAAAAAAGTTGTTAATGTTTCCATTTGATTCCAAACAAGTTGTGAATGTTTCCATTTCAATCTAAACAGGTGGTGAATACCTCCATTTAATTCCAAACTAGTTGTGCATGTTTCCATTCCTTCCAAACTGGTTGTGAATGTTTCATTTTATTTCAAACAAGTTGTGAATGTTCCGTTTCATTCCAAAGTAGTTCTGAATGTTTCCATTCCATTCCAAACAAGATGTCAATATTTCCACTTCATCGAAAACTAGTTGTGAGTGTTTCCATTTCATTCCAAACAGTTGTGAATGTTTCCATTTCATTCCCAACTACTTGTGAATGTTTCAATTCCTTCCAAACTAGTTGTAAATGTTTCAATTTCATTTAAAACAAGTTGTAAATGTTCCGTTCCATGACACAGTACTTGTGCTTGTTTCCATTTCATTCCAAACAAGTTGTGAATGTTTCCATTTCATTCGAAAGGAGTTGTGAATATTTCCATTTCATTCTAACGAGTTGTGAATGTTTCGATTTCATTCCAAAGTAGTTCTGAATGTTTCCATTTGAGTCCAAACTAGTTGTGAATGCCTCTATTTATTCCGCAGTAGTAGCGAATGTTTCCATTTCATTGAAAACTAGTTGTCGATGTTTCCATTCATTCCAAACCAGTTGTGAATGTTTCCAATCGTTCCAAACAAGGTGTGAAAGTTGCCATTACATTCCAAACAGGTTGTGAATGTTTCCATTCTTTCCAAAGTCATTGTGAATGTTTGCATTTCATTCCAAACAAGATGTTTCCATTTCACTCCAAACAAGTTGTGAATGTCTCCATTTCATTTAAAACAAGTTCTGAATGTTTCCATTCATTCCAAACAAGTTGTTAATGTCTCCATTTCAATCTAACTAGTTGTGAAAATTTCCAATCATTCCAAACTAGTTGTGACTGTTTTCATTTCATTCCAACCATGTTGTCAATGCTTCCAATCAATTCCAAGCATGTCGTGAATATTTCCATTTCATTCAAAAGTAGTTGTGAATGTTTTCATTCATTCCAAACTAGTTGTGAATGTTTCCATTTCATTCCAAACAAGTTGTGAATGCTTCCATTTCCTTCAAAACTAGTTGTGAATGTTTCCATACATTGCAAACTAGTTATGATTGTTTCCATGTCATTCCAAACAAGTTGTGAATGTTTCCATTTTATTCCAAACAAGTTGTGAATATTTCCATTCATTCCAAACTAGTGGTGAATGTTTCCATTACATTCCAAACAAGGTGTGAAAGTTGCCATTACATTCCAAAGTCGTTGTGAATGTTTGCATTCATTCCAAAGTTGTTGTGAATGTTTGCATTTCATTCCAAACAAGATGTTTCCATTTCACTCCAAACAAGTTGTGAATGTCTCCATTTCATTTGAAACAAGTTCTGAATGTTTCCATTCATTCTAAACAAGTTGTTAATGTCTCCATTTCAATCTAACTAGTTGTGAAAGTTTCCAATCATTCCAAACTAGTTGTGACTGTTTTCATTTCATTCCAACCATGTTGTCAATGCTACCAATCAATTCCAAGCAAGTCGCGTATATTTCCATTTCATTCAAAAGTAGTTGTAAATGTTTTCATTCATTCCAAACTAGTTGTGAATGTTTCCATTTCATTCCAAACAAGTTGTGAATTTTGGAATGAAACATTTCGCACCAAACTAGTTGTGAATGTTTCAATTCCATCCAAACTAGTTGTGAATGATTCAATTTCATTTCAAACAAGTTGTGAGTGTTCCGTTTCATTCCAAAGTAGTTGTGAATGTTTCCATTTCATTCCAAACTAGCTGTCAATCTTTCCATTCACTCCAAACTAGTTGTGAATGTTTCCAATCGTTCCAATCTAGTTGTGACTATTTCCATTCATTCCAAACTAGTTGTGACTGTTTTCATTTCATTCCAACCATGTTGTCAATGCTACTAATCAATTCCAAGCAAGTCGTGAATATTTCCATTTCATTCAAAAGTAGTTGTAATGTTTTCATTCATTCCAAACTAGTTGTGAATGTTTCCATTTCATTCCAAACAAGTTGTGAATTTTGGAATGAAACATTTCACACCAAACTAGTTGTGAATGTTTCAATTCCATCCAAACTAGTTGTGAATGATTCAATTTCATTTCAAACAAGTTGTGAGTGTTCCGTTTCATTCCAAAGTAGTTGTGAATGTTTCATTTCATTCAAAACTAGTTGTGAATGTTTCCATTCATTCCAAACTAGTTGTGAATGTTTCCATGAATTGCAAACTAGTTATGAATGTTTCCATTTCATTCCGAACTGATTATGAATGTTTCCATTCATTCCAAACTAGTTGTGAATGTTTCCTTTCCTTCCAAACTAGTTATGAGTGTTTCATTTCATTCTGAACACATTTAGAATGTTCCATTTCATTCCAAACCAGTTGTGAATGTTTCCATTTCAGTCTAACTAGTTCTAAATGTTTCCACTTCATTCCAAATAAGTTGTGAATGTTTCAATTTCATTCCCAACAAGTTGTGAATCTTTCCATTCATTCCTAAAGAGTTGTGAATGTTTCCATTTCATTCCGTACAGGTTTTGAATGTTTCTATCTCATTCCAAAAATGTTGTGAACGCTTCCACTTCAATCCAAACAGGTTCTAAATGTTTGCATTTCATTCAAAACTAGTTATGAATCTTTCAATTTTATTCCAAACTAGTTGTGAATGTTTCCATTCCTTCCAAACAACTTGTGAATGTTTCCATTTCATTCCAAACAAGTTGTGAATCTTTCCATTTCATTCCAAATTAGTTGTGAATCTTTCCATATCATTCCAAACTAGTTGTGAATGTTTCAATTTCATTCCAAACTAGTTGTGAATGTTTCCATTCATTCCAAACTAGTTGTCAATGTTTCCATTTCATTCCAAACGAGTTGTGAATGTTTCCATTTCTTGCTAACTAGTTGTGAATGTTTCCATTTCATTCCAAACTAGTTGTGAGTGTTTCCATTTCATTCCAAACTAGTTCTGAATGCTTCCATTCATTCCAAACAAGTTGTGAACATCTCCATTTCATTCCAAACAGCTTGTGAATGTTTTCATTTCATTCTAAACTAGTTAAGAATGTTTCAATTTCATTCCAAACTAGTTGTGAATGTTTCCATTCCTTCCAAACTAGTTGTGAACGTTTCCGTTTCATTACAAATAAGTTGTGAATCTTTTCGATCATTCCAAACTAGTTGTGAATCTTTCCAATTCATTCCAAACTGGTTGTAAATGTTTCCATTCCTCCCAAACTGGTTGTGATTGTGAATGTTTCCATTGTTCCCAAAAGTATTGTCAACGTTTCCATTTCATTCCAAACAAGTTGTGTATGTTTACATTTCATTCGAAACAAGTTGTCAATGTTTCCATTTCATTCGAAACAAGTTGTGAATGTTTCTATTGATTCGAAACTAGTTCTAAATGTTTCAATTTCAATCCAAAGAAGTTGTGAATATTTCCATTTGATTACAAAAAATTTGTGGATTTTTCCATTTCATTCCAAACAAGTTGTGAATGTTTCCATTTCATTCCAAACTAGTTGTGAATGTTTCCACGCCTTCCAAACTAGTTTTGAATGTTTCCATTGCATTCCAAATAAGTTATGAATGTTCCATTTCATTCTGCACTAGTAGCGAATGTTTCCATTTCATTCCAAACAAGTTGTGAATGTTTCATTTCGTTCCAAACTAGTTAGAATGTTTCCATGCATTGCAAACTAGTTATGAACGTCTCCATTTCGTTCCAAACTAGTTGTGAATGTTTCCATTCATTACAAACTAGTTGTAATGTTTCCATTCCTTGCAAACTAGTTATGATTGTTTCATTTCATTCAAAACACGTTTAGAATGTTCCATTTCATTCCAAACTAGTTGTGAATGCTTCATTTCGTTCAAAACTAGTTGTGAATGTTTCCATTCATTCCAAACTAGTTGTGAATGTTTTCTTGCATTGCAAACTAGTTATGAATTTTTCCATTTAATTCCAAACTGGTTGTGAATGTTTCCATTCATTCCAAACTAGTTGTGAATGTTTCCATTTCTTCAAAACTAGTTATGAATGTTTCATTTCATTCCGAACACGTTTAGAATGTTCCATTTCATTCCAAACTAGTTGTGAATGTTTCCATTTCATTCTAACTAGTTGTGAATGTTTCCACTTCATTCCAAACTAGTTATGAATGTTCCGATTTCATTCCAAACAAGTTGTGAATCTTTCCATTCATTCCTAAAGAGTTGTGAATGTTTCCATTTCATTCCGAACAAGGTTTGAATGTTTTTCTCCCATTCCCAAAATGTTGTGAATGTTTCCACTTCATTCGAAACAAGTTGTGAATGTTTGCATTTCATTCCAAACTAGTTATGAATGTTTCAATTTCATTCCAAACTAGTTGTGATTGTTTCAATTCCTTCCAAACTAGTTGTGATTGTTTCCATTTCATTCCAAACAGCTTGTGAACCTTTCCATTTCATTCCAAACTAAGTGTGCAGCTTTCCATATCATTCCAAACTAGTTGTGAATGTTTAGATTTCATTCCAAACTAGTTGTGAATGTTTCCATTCATTCCAAACTAGTTGTCAACGTTTCCAATTCATTCCGAACGAGTTGTGATTGTTTCCATTTCTTTCTAATTAGTTGTGAATATTTCTATTTCATTCCAAACTTGTTGTGAATGTTTCCATTTCATTCCAAACTAGTTCTAAATGCTTCCATTCATTCCAAACTAGTTGTGAATGTCTCCATTTCATTCCAAACAAGTTGTGAATGTTTCCATTTCATTCTAAACTAGTTACGAATGTTTGAATTTCACTGGAAACTAGTTGTGAATGTTTCCATTCCTTCCAAACTAGCCGTGAATGTTTCCGTTTCATTACAAATAAGTTGTGAATCTTTCCGATCATTCCAAACTAGTTGTGAATCTTTCCATTTCATTTCAAACTGGTTGTGATTGTTTCCATTCCTTCCAAACTGGTTAGAGTTGTGTATGTTTCCATTCTTTCCAAAAGTGTTGTCAACATTTCCGTTTCATTCCAAACAAGTTGTGGATGTTTACGTTTCGTTCGAAACAAGTTGTCAATGTTTCCAATTCATTCGAAACAAGTTGTGAATGTTTCTATTGATTCGAAACTAGTTGTGAATGTTTCAATTTCATTCCAAAGAAGTTGTGAATATTTCCATCTGATTACAAAAAAGTTGTGGATTTTTCCATTTCATTCCAAACAAGTTGTGAATGTTTCTATTTCATTCCAAACTAGTTGTGAATGTTTCCATTCCTTCCAAACTACTTGTGAATGTTTCCATTTCATTCCAAACAAGTTGTGAATCTTTCCATTTCATTCCGAACTATTTGTGAATCTTTCCATATCATTCCAAACTAGTTGTGAATGTCTCGATTTCATTCCAAACTAGTTGTGAATGTTTCCATTCATTCCAAACTAGTTGTCAATCTTTCCATATCATTCCAAACGAGCTGTGAATGTTTCCATTTCTTTCTAACTAGTTGTGAATGTTTCCATTTCATTCCAAACTAGTTTTGAATGCTTCCATTTCATTCCAAACTAGTTCTGAATGCTTCCATTCATTCCAAACTAGTTATGAATGTCTCCATTTCATTCCAAACATGTTGTGAATGTTTCCATTTCATTCTAAACTAGTTATAAATGTTTGAAATTCATTCCAAACTAGTTGTGAATGTTTCCATTCCTTCCAAACTAGTTGTGAACGTTTCCGTTCCATTACAAAAAAATTGTCAACTTTTCCGATCATTCCAAACTAGTTGTGAATCTTTGCATTCCATTCCAAACTGCTTGTAAATGTTTCCATTCCTCCCAAACTGGTTGTGAGTTGTGAATGTTTCCATTGTTTCCAAAAGTATTGTCAACGTTTCCATTTCATTCCAATCAAGTTGTGGATGTTTACATTTTGTTCGAAACAAGTTGTCAATGTTTCCATTTCATTCGAAACAAGTTGTGAATGTTTTTATTGATTCGAAACTAGTTGTGAATGTTTCAATTTGAATCCAAAGAAGTTGTGAATATTTCCATCTGATTACAAAAAACTTGTGGATTTTTCCATTTCATACCAAACAAGTTGTGAATGTTTCAATTTCATTCCAAACTAGTTGTGAATGTTTCCACGCCTTCCAAACTAGTTTTGAATGTTTCCATTTCATTCCAAATAAGTTCTGAATATTCCATTTCATTCTGCACAAGTAGCGAATGTTTCCATTTCATTCCAAACAAGTTGTGAATGTTTCATTTCGTTCCAAACTAGTTGTGAATGTTTCCATGCATTGAAAACTAGTTATGAACGTCTCTATTTCATTCCAAACTGGTTGTGAATGTTTCCATTCATTACAAACTAGTTGTGAATGTTTCCATTCCTTCCAAACTAGTTGTGATTGTTTCATTTCATTCAGAACACGTTTAGAATGATCCACTTCATTCCAAACAAGTTGTGAATGTTTCCATTTCATTCTAAACTAGTCGTGAATGTTTCCGTTTCATTCTAAACTAGTTGTGAAATTTTCCACTCTTTCCAAACTAGTTGTGAATGTTTCCAATTTATTCCAAACAAGTTGTTAATGTTCCATTTCAATCCAAACTAGTTACAAATGTTTCCATTTCCTTCCAAACTAATTGTCAACATTTCCATTCATTCCAAAGTAGTTGTGAATGTTTCTATTTTATTCCAAACTAGTTGTGAATCTTTCCATGCGTTGCAAACTGGTTATGAATGTTTCCATTTCATTCCAAACAAGTTGTGAATGTTTCCACTTCATTCCAAACAAGTTGTGAATGTTTCCATTCATTGCAGACTAGTTGTGAATGTTTACGTTACATTCCAAACAAGTTTTGAATGTTTCCATTCATTCCAAAATACTTGTGGATGTTTCCATTTCATTCCAAACAAGTTGTGAATGTTTACATTTCATTCCAAACAAGTTGTGAGTGTCTCCATTTCATTCTAAACAAGTTCTGAATGTTTCCATTCATTCCAAACTAGTTGTTTTTGTTTCCATTTCATTCTAACTAGTTGTGAAAGTTTCCATTTCATTCCAAACTAGTTGTGAATGTTTCCATTCAGTCCAACAAGGTTGTCAATGTTTCCAATCATTCCAAACTAGTTGTGACTGTTTTCATTTCATTGCAAACATGTTGTGAGTGTTTCCATTCCATTCCAAACAAGTTGTGAATATTTCCATTTCATTCAAAACTAGTTGGGAATGTTTTCATTCATTCCAAACTACCTGTGAATGTTTCCATTTCATCCCAAACAAGCTGTGAATGTTTCCATTTCATTCCAAACTAGTTGTGAATGTTTCCATTTCATTCCAAACTAGTTGTGAATGTTTCAATTCCATCCAAACTAGTTGTGAATGTTTCAATTTCATTCCAAACAAGTTGTGAATGTTCCATTTCATTCCAAAGTAGTTGTGAATGTTTCCATTTCATTCCAATCTAGTTGTCAATGTTTCCATTCATTCCAAACTAGTTGTGAATGTTTCCATTTCATTCCAAACTAGCTGTGAATGTTTCCATTCCTTCCAAACTAGTTTTGAATGTTCCCATTTCATTCCGAACAAGTTGTGAATGTTCCATTTCAATCCAAACTAGTTGTGAATGTTTTCCATTTCATTCACAACTAGTTGTGATTGGTTGCATTCATTCCAAACTAGTTGTGAATGTTTCCATATCTTTGCAAACGAGTTATGAATGTTTCCATTTCATTCTGACTAGGTCTGATTGTTTTCATTTCATTCCAAACTAGTTGTGAATGTATCCATTGATTCCAAAATAGTTGTGAATGTTTCCATTCATTCCAAACTAGTTGTGATCGTTTCCATTTCATTCCAAACATGTTGTGAATGTTTCCGTTCCATTCCAAACAAGTTGTGAATGTTTCCATTTCATTCAAAACTAGTTGGTAATGTTTCCATTCATTCCAATCTAGTTACAAATATTTCTATTTCACTCCCAACATGTTGTGAATGTTTTCATTCCTTTCCAAACAAGTTGTGTGTGTTTTCTTTTTTTTTCAAATCTAGTTCTAAATGTTTCCAGTTCATTCTAAACAACTTGTTAAATTTTGAATTTCATTCCAAACAAGTTTTCATTTCATTCCAAACAAGTTGTTAATGTTACCATTTCATTCCACACTAGTTGTGATTGTTCCCATTTCACTTGAAACTAGTTGTGAATGTTTCCATTTCATTCCAAACAAGTTGTTGATGTTTCCATTTCATTCCACACTAGTTGTGAATGTTTCCATTTCATTCCAAACTAGTTGTGAATGTTTCCATTTAACTCCAAACATGTTGTGAATGTTTCCATTCATTCCAAACTAGTTGTGAATGTTTCCAATCCTTCCAAACTAGTTGTGAATGTTTCCATTCCCTTCCAAGCAAGTTGTGAAAGTTTCTAATTCATTCAAAACTAGTTGTGAATGTTTCCATTCATTCCAAACTAGTTACGATTGTCTCTGTTTTACTCTAAACATTTTGTGGATGTTTTCATTCCTTTCTAAACAAGTCGTGAGCGTTTCCATTTTTTCCAAATCTAGTTCTGAATGTTTCCATTTCATTCCAAGGAAGTTGCCATTTCATTCCAAATAAGTTGTTACTGTTTCCATTTCATTCCAAACTAGTTGTTATTGTTTCCATTTCACTCAAAACTAGTTGTGAATGTTTCCATTTCATTCCAAACAAGTTGTGAATGTTTTAATTTCATTGCAACTAGGTTGTGAATGTTTCCATTCATTCCAAACTAGTTGTGATTGTTTTCATTTCATTCCCAACAAGTTGTGAATGTTTCCATTTCATTCCAAACCAGTTTTGAATGTTTCCTTTTCATTCCAAACTAGTTGTAAATGTTTCCATTTCATTCCAAACAAGTTGTGAATGTTCCCATTCATTCCAAACTATTTGTGAATGTTTTCATTCCTTCCAAACTCGTCGTGAATGTTTCCATTTCATTCCAAACAAGTTGTGAATGTTTCCATTCATTCCAAACTAGTTGTGAAAGTTTCTGCTCCTTCCAAACTAGTCGCGAATGTTTCCATTCCTTCAAACTAGTCGCATACGTTTTCATTCCTTTCAAACTAGTCTCGTAGGTTTCCATTCCTTCCAAACTAGTTGTGAATCTTTCCATTTCATTCCAAACAACTTGTGAATCTTTCATTTCATTCTAAACTAGTTGTGAATGTTTCCATTTCATTCCAAACTAGTTGTGAATGTTTTCATTCATTCCAAACTAGTTGTGAATGTTTCCATTCATTCCAAAGTAGCTGTGAATGTGTGTATCGGCTCTCCATGTGTGTATGGGCTCCTTCTCATTCCTTCTCCTAGAAGTAACATCCTGATTCCACCATACAAGAGCATAGTTAGTGAACTTTATGGTAGCCAATTTAACTTTCTTTTCCTTGCAGTAATGATGGCAATTAAGCAACATCTCAATCTTTTGCTCCCACTCCCAATATGCGTCGGGATCACTCCTCCCGTGGAAAAATGGAATGGTAAGCTTGGTGGAATTTAGGATGTTATCCTCCCTTGGCTCCCCCCTCATTGGAAGCCCATGGCAATACCAATGTCCTTCTTCCTCCTCGGGTTTTTTTCTCCTTGGACCTCTCCTTGGTTGCAAGATTGGATTTGGCCTCCTTGGCAATCTTAAGTCAATGTCCTCAATTCTCCCCACAAGTCTATTGAGAGTTTCTTGAAGCTCTCTCATGGTTGGCTCCTTATTGTGTTTCACTTCCATCCTTCTATCCTCCTGGCCCTCCATACTCCTGAAAAACAAAGATCCTCACAAACACTCACCTCACATGTTTCACTCAAAAGATGAACACTCAAACACTCAATTTGTTAGTGAGATATTGCAATTCAAAGAGTTCTCAAAAGTTCTTAGAAAACTGTTCTCAAAGCATACAGGAAAACTTGATCTCTTAAAGAACTATTTTGACTCTAAAAGAGGTGGGCTAAACAAGCTTTAAAAGACCCTAAGAGGCTCTTGCAATTGATGATCACAAGAACCACAAAGAATGCTTTTTGGCTAAAAAATAATGGGATAGGTTTTGGGGCGCAAACCTTTCAACACTATGAGAAAACTTCTTTTTGCAGGCTCTTTTCTTGTTCTCTTCTTTTTCTTTTCTTTCTTTTTCTTTATCTTTTTTTTTCTTGCTGTTTTTATGCTAAAACAACTTTCTTCTTGAAGTTCCTAGCTGCCAAAGGCAAAAAGTTAGGTTTCTATCCGGCCCAAACAAGAAACTATTGAAACTTGCACAATTTGAAACAACTTTTTTTATACTGAAACTTCTTCAACTTGGTTCCTTCTTTTTTTGGTGTTTTCTTGATGCTATGATCTTGGAAACAATCAAAACAAAAAAGATTAATAGGGCTGGACACAAAACAGAAAGGTAAGAAACAAAAAAGAACAAATAAATTGAAACCGAGAACACTAGACAACACGGATTGACTTCTTTTTGTTGTTTTTGTGATTTTTGGACTTGAACAAGAATGGAATAAAAAGGACAGACCTGAAACAAGAAGGAAAATGATTAAAACAGAGAATTAAGACAAGAAATTACAGGAAAAAATTGAAACAAAAACAAAGATAAACAAGAACACAATGATATGTCCTTCAATGGAACTTGTGGCTTTGATACCAACTGATGCGAACCCCGATGGTATAAAGACCATGAAACGCACCCAAGATGTTTTTCAAGCTCCACAAGACATCAAAGAGACTGGGTTTGAAGACGCTTACCCCTAATCAACCTGTGACTAGAAATGAGAAGTATAAGAACACCAAGAACACAAGCACACTTGTGCACCAAGGTAGTCCACAAAGAACCGAAGAGAAATTCTCTCCAAAGTAGCAATATTATTTCATGTCAAGGCTGTTTTTTTACAACCAGAATATGTGCCTATTTATAGGCCTAAATTAGGGTAAAAGACTCAGCAAAATTCGCAGCCCAAGTCACCTAGGAAACCTAGTTACAAAGGACTCAAGAAAACCTAGTCAAACTAGGATTCTTACACCCTTTTAACACATGTTTAAGGTGTTCAGCAAATTCCATTTATCCTAAGTGACCTAAATCACTTCCATGGCCTAAATAACATCCTAAATAACGTAAATAAATAGGAAATAAACTAAAATACGTTACAATACAAGATTGGCCATAAAAACCCCAAAATAGTCTTCTCGAGTGGTTCTTGCTTGTGTCTTGAACTTCAAGCTGAAATTCGAACTTGATACAACCATGATTTCTCAAACTGCAAAGCATGAAAGTTTTAGATCTCTTTCGTATCTTTGAAATGACACCTGAAGTAAACAAAACAGACATCTATAGATAAAGATATGCCCAAAAAAATTCAACTACTTCTGAACTAGTGATGACTCGTAAATCACAATTTTGAAGCTAAATTGGTCCACATTAACGTGCAAACGGGGTTTCACGGTCTTCATATGATTTGTAGCTCCAGAAGTTAGCCTTCTAAACAATCAAGAATCACTCAATTATCATCTTGTTAGCTCAAGATATGAGTTTTCTACTGGAACATCGCTAATCTGTCAAAATACAAGCTTGGCCATCATCTCCATATGATTCCTTGCATGTTCCAGCAGCTCCTTGAGAAATTCCAAGCCCATTCTCCATGAGAAAGCTTGAGACAAAAGCTTGAAGTGTACTAGAGAGCTCCTTGGCCTTCTTCCTTGTCAATGGTCCAGTACTTATCTTCAATGGATCCTTGCCATCCTTGGTTGTGCCTTCTTTGATCGTATCACATTCTTTCCAAACTAGTTATGAATGTTTCCATTTCATTCCAAACAAGTTGTGAATGTTTCCATTACATTCCAAAAAAGTTGTGAATGTTTCCATTCATTCCAAAATAGTTGTGAATCTTTCCACTTCATTCGAAACAAGTTGTGAAAGTTTCCATCTCATTCCAAAAAAGTTGTGAATCTTTCCATTTCCTTCCAGACAGGTTGTGAAAGTGTCTATTTCATTCGAAACTAATTGTGAATGTTTGCATTCCTTCCAAACTGGTTGTCAACGTTTCTATTTCACTCCAAACATGTTGTGAATGTTTCCATTTTTTTCAAAACTAGTTGTGAATGTTTCCATTTCATTCCAAACTAGTTGTGATTGTTTCCATTTCACTCCATGCTGGTTGTGAATGTTTCCATTTCATTCCAAACAAGTTGTGAATGTTTCCATTTCATTCCAAACAAGTTGTAATGTTTGCATTTCATTCCAAACAAGTTGTTAATGTTTCCATTCACTCCAAACTAGATGTGAATCTTTCCATTTCATTCTAAACAAGTTGTGAATGTTAGTGTTGTGCCCAAAAGCTAGTCATGAGATGATTGTATTTTTGCACATTGAGTCATGATATTTTATTAAGGCATTAATCCAGCAATTATGTTTGTTGTTTTGTTCCTGCGTAACTTAACAAACATAATTGTAACCCTAGAATAATGATATTCTTAAAAGTCCCTGCTCTAGTATTATTGTGGAGCGGGTAGCAATAATACATAACGACTAGCATATGTGGAGACTAATATGAGATATGTAGTCTACATATGGGTACAAGTTGGAGAACTTGTGTACTGGACCGACCCACCATGAGAACACTACATGGATCGTTATATGAGTGTCATAAGTGATTCCCATAGTGATCAGGGTATATGTAGTCCTTCGACCTAAGATCATCAAGGTTCCCTACATGTGAGTCACATACTTTGATACTNGTGTGGATACCATAGAGAGCCTGAACACGTCAACTGTTCAGGTTTTTTGATTCGACTCTACGGTTGAGTGAGAGATCTCAATCGAAAATTAGGTATGAAAATTTTCGAACACCCGGTTTATCCCGTTTCACTTGGATCCTGGAGGGTTTCGGTTAAATTCCGCTGCGCTGTTTGGCTCCCGAAACCCAACAGTGAATGTTTCCAACTCATTCCAAAAAAAGTTGTGAATCTTTCAATTTCCTTCCAAACAAGTTGTGTATATTTCCTTTTCGTTTGAAACTAAATCTGAATGTTTGCATTCCTTCCAAACAAGCTGTGGATGTTTCCATTTCATTCCCAACTAGTTGTAAATGTTACCATTTCATTCCAAACTAGTTGCAAATGCTTCCATTCTTTCCAAACTAGTTCTGAATGTTTTCATTTCATTCCAAACAAGTTGTGAATGTTTCCATTCATTCCAAACTAGTTTCGAAAGTTTCCATTCATTCCAAAATAGGTGCGAATGTTTCCAATCGTTCCAAACTAGTTGTGACTGTTTCAATTCCATTCCAAACATGTTGTGAATGTTTCCATTCCATTCCAAACAAGTTGTGAATGTTTCCATTTCATTCATAACTTGTTGTGAATGTTTCATTTCATTCCGAATAAGCTTAGAATGTTCCATTTCATTCCAAACTAGTTGTGAATGTTTCCATTTCATTCCAAACAAGTTGTGAATGTTTCCATTCATTCCAAACAAGTTGGGAATGTTTCCGTTACATTCCAAACAAGTTTTGAATGTTTCCATTCATTTCAAAGTAATTGTGGATTTTTCCATTTTAGTCCAAACAAGTTGTGAATGTTTCAATTTCATTGCAAACAAGTTCTGAATGTCTCTATTTCATTCCAAACAAGTTCTGAATTTTTTCATTCACTCCAAAGTAGTTGTGGTTGTTTCCATTTGATTCTAACTAGTTGTGAAAGTTTCGATTTCATTCGAAAGTAGTTATGAATGTTTCCATTCATTCCAAAAAGGTTGTCAATGTTTCCAATCATTCCAAACTAGTTGTGACTGTTTTCATTTCATTGCAAACAATTTGTAAGTGTTTCCATTCCATTCCAAACAAGTTGTGAATATTTCCATTTCATTCAAAACTAGTTGGGAATGTTTCCATTCATTCCAAACTAGTTGTGAATGTTTCAATTTCACTCCAAACAACTTGTGAATGTTTCCATTTCATTCCAAACTTGTTGTGAATGTTTCCATTTCATTCTAAACTAGTTGTGAATGTTTCAATTCCTTCCAAACTAATTGTGAATGTTTCAATTTCTTTCCAAACAGGTTGTGAATGTTCCATTTCATTCCAAAGTAGTTGTGAATATTTCCATTTCATTCCAAACTAGTTGTCAATGTTTCCATTCATTCCAAACTAGTTCTGAATGTTTCCATTTCATTCCAAACTAGCTGTGAATGTTTCCATTCCTTCCAAGCTAGTTTTGAGTGTTTCCATTTCATTCTGAACATGTAGTGAATGTTCCATTTCATTCCAAACTAGTTGTGAATGTTTTCCATTTCATTCAAAACTAGTTGTGATTGTTTCCATTCATTCCAAACTAGTTGTGAATGTTTCCATATCATTCCAAACGAGTTGTGAATGTTTCCATTTCATTCCAAACTAGTTGTGAATGTATCCATTGATTCCAAAATACTTGTGAATGTTTCCATTTCATTCTGACTAGCTGTGAATGTTGCCACCTCATAAAATGGAAGAATTACAAGTGTGTCGTAATGGCTAAAAACCATTATATTGTGTAATTCTCACCATAGTGATTGTAGTGTGGGGGGTAAAAGGTATGATCAACACCTCCTTAAAAGTGTTCCAAGTTGGTAACTTGGTCTCCAAGAAAAGCCTTAAGGATTGCTTGTTTGTCAAGCAACCTATGGACTTTTTTGTAAGATTTTGGAAATTCAGGTACTCAATTGCAAAAATTTCACAAAAGAGATTTGGAGAGTTATGGGAAGGATATAAATGGTATAAAAGTGCTATTGGAGGACCAAATTGCTTATGGAAGACAACTAAGGACAAAGAAAACACAAAAAGGCATAAAGGACCTAAGTGTTCTAATGTAGGCCTTAAGATGTGTATGTCTATGACTTAAGTCAAATGGAAGTTTTGTGGGGTTATCCCACATAAGGAGGGCTGCTAAAGGAAGATAAGGATGGTCAAATGTGGNATGTATGCATGTATATGTAGTGTATGTAAGATGAGACAAGTATGTGAACATTTGAGTAATGTTTTGGCTATGTAAGTGATGTGGTGCAAAGCTGTCTAAGTGTGAATGATGGGCTGCTTACTTGTAAATTCTGTTTTCACCACATAAAGTTGTTAAATGCAAGACAATGTATTTCCTATGTGTAATGGACATATATGGGATAGCCTTGGAGGGATTTCCCCTTGTGAATGAAGTGTTTGCATGGTTTGGAAAAATTGTATGGGCAAAATGGTCCAAAAGTTGCCAGAATTTCGACCATGTACCTAAAGTCTAATATCGCCTTGTGTAGAATGAATCTTGGTATGAAATTTTGACCACACCTAGAGAACATCTAGAGGTTGAACTGAAATTTGGAATTTCTGGATTTGGATCCTTGTAGCCAAATATATGACGTTGCAAAATTGGCTGAGTTACTGTTCATTTGGTCAGAATTTTGTAACCAACTTCAAAAATCCATAACTTGGTCCATGGGTGGGCTATTGGTGTAAAAAAAAATTCCTTGGTTTTATGTAAGTCTCTAATTCATAATGGAGCAAATAAAACAGGGGGGTATAAGGCTAGAATGATACAGTTTATTAGTGGAAGTTACAGGCACAGTGGCTGATCACTAGATTTAACAAGATTGCCTAATGTGTGGAAGCCAAAACTAAGACTTGTGCTAGTGTTTTCCTTCTTTGCTGCCATGGTGTGCATGAAATGTGAATATGTGTGTGATGGTTGGACCAATAGGCATGTATTTACATAGTGCCCAAGAGGGCNCCCAAGAGGCCCACTTGGGTATGCACACTAAGGGTAGTGTTCTGATGGCCTACAGAACATTACCAATCCTGGGAGTCTAAATGCACAGTTTTGGCACCATAATTGGACTACCCCGGAGTGGCTAACAGTGAATATTTTCATTTCATTCCAAACTAGTTGTGAATGTATCCATTCATTCCAAAATAGTTGTGAATGTTTCCAATCATTCAAAATTAGTAATGATTGTTTCCATTTCATTCAAAACAAGTTATGAATGTTTTCATTCATTCCAAACTAGTTACAAAAGTTTCTATTTCACTCCAAACATATTGTGAATCTTTTCATTCCTTTCCAAACAAGTTGTGAGTGTGTCTATTTTTTTCAAATCTAGTTCTAAATGTTTTCAATTCATTCTAAAGAACTTGTTAAGTTTTCAATTTCATTCCAAACAAGTTTCCATTTTATTCCAAACAAGTTGTTAATGTTTCCATTTCATTCCACACTAGTTGTGATTGTTCCCATTTCACTCGAAACTAGTTTTGAATGTTTCCATTTCATTCCAAACAAGTTGTGGATGTTTCCATTTGATTCCAAACTAGTTGTGAATGTTTCAATTCCATTCCAAACAAGTTGTGAATGTTTCCATTTAATTCCAAACATGTTGTGAATATTTCCATTCATTCAAAACTAGTTGTGAATGTTTCCAATCCTTCCAAACTAGTTGTGAATGTTTCCGTTCATTCCAAACTAGTTACAAATGTTTCTATTTCACTCCAAACATTTTGTGGATGTTTTCATTCCTTTCCAAACAAGTCATGAGTGTTTCCACTTTTTCCAAACCTAGTTCTGAATGTTTCCATTTCATTCAAAACAACTTGTTAATGTTTCAATTTCATTCCAAGCAAGTTTCCATTTCATTCCAAATAAGTTGTTAATGATTCCATTTCATTCCAAACTAGTTGTGATTGTTTCCATTTCACTCAAAACTAGTTATCAATGTTTCCATTTCATTCAAAACAAGTTGTGAATGTTTCAATTTCATTCCAAATAGGTTGTGAATGCTTCCATTCATTCCAAACTAGTTGTGAATGTTTTTATTTCATTCCCAATAAGTTGTGCTTGTTTCCATTTCATTCCAAACCAGTTGTGAATGTTTCCTTTTCATTCCAAACTAGTTGTGAATGTTTCCATTTCATTCCAAACAAGTTGTGAATGTTTCCATTCCTTCCAAACTATTTGTGAATGATTTCATTCCTTCCGAACTAGTTGTGAATGTTTCCGTTTCATTCCGAACAAGTTGTGAATGTTTCCATTCATTCCAAACTTGTTCTGAATGTTTCCATTCCTTCCAAACTAGTCGCGAATGTTTCCATTCCTTCAAAATAGTCGCATATGTTTTCATTCCTTCCAAACTAGTCTCATAGGTTTCCATTACTTCCAAACTAGTTGTAAATCTTTCCACTTCATTCCAAACAACTTGTGAATGTTTCATTTCATTCTAAACTAGTTGTGAATGTTTCCATTTCATTCCAAACAACTTGTGAATGTTTTCATTCATTCCAAACTAGTTGTGAATGTTTCCATTTCATTCCAAACTAGTTGTGAATGTTTTCATTCATTACAAACTAGTTGTGAATGTTTCCATTCATTCCAAAATAGTTGTGAATGTGTGTATGGGCTCTCCATGTGTGTATGGGCTCCTCGTCATTCCTTCTCCTAGAAGTAACATCCTGATTCCACCATACAAGAGCATAGTTAGTGAACTTTATGGTAGCCAATTTAACTTTCTTTTCCTTGGAGTAATGATGGCAATTAAACACCATCTCAATCTTTTGCTCCCACTCCCAATATGCATCAGGATCACTCCTCCCTTGGAAAAATGGAATGGTCAGCTTGGTGGAATTTAGGTTGTTATCCTCCCTTGGTCCCCCCTCCTTGGAAGCCCATGGCCATACCAATGTCCTTCTTCCTCCTCGGGTTTTTTTCTCCTTGGACCTCTCCTTGGTTGCAAGATAGGATTTGGCCTCCTTGGCAATCTCAGGTCAATGTCCTCAATTCTCCCCACAAGTCTATTGAGAGTTTCTTGAAGCTCTTTCATGGTTAGCTCCTTATTGTGTTTCACTTCCATCCTCCTATCCTCCTGGCCATCTATACTCCGGAAAAATAAAGATCCTCACAAACACTCACCTCACGTGTTTCACTCAAAAGATGAACACTCAAACACTCAATTTGTTAGTGAGATATTGCAATTCAAAGAGTTCTCAAAAGTTCTAAGAAAACTGTTCTCAAAGCATATAGGAAAACTTGAATTCTTAAAGAACTATTTCGACTCCAAAAGAGGTGGGCTAAGCAAGCTTTAAAAGACTCTAAGAGGCTCTTGCAATTGATGATCACAAGAACCACAAAGAACACTGTTTGGCTCAAAAACAATGGGATTGGTTTTGGGGCGCAAAACTTTTAACACTTTGAGAAAACTTCTTTTTGCAAACTCTTTTCTTTGTTCTCTTCTATTTCTTTTCTTTCTTTTTCTTTCTTTTTTTTTTTTTTGCTTGCTGTTTTGATGCTAAAACAACTTTCTCCTTGAAGTTCCTTGTTGCCAAAGACAAAAAGTTAGTTTTCTATTCGGCCCAAACAAGAAACTATTGAAACTTGCACAATTTGAAACAACTTTTTTTATACCGAAACTTCCTCAACTCAGATCCTTCTTTTTTTGGTGTTTTCTTGACTCTATGATGTTGGAAACATTGAAAAAGAAAAAGAGATTAATAGGGCTGGACACAAAACAGAAAGGTAAGAAACAAAAAAGAACAAATGAATTGAAACCGAGAACACTAGACAACACGGATTGACTTCTTTTTATTGTTTTTGTGATTTTCGGACTTGAACAAGAATGGGATAAAAAGGACAGACTTGAAATAAGAAGGAAAAGGATTAAAATAGAGAATTAAGACATGAAATTACAGGAAAAAATTGAAACAAAAATGAAGATAAACAAGAACACAAAGATATGTCCTTCAATGGAACTTGTGGCTCTGATACCAATTGATGCGAACCCCGATGGTATAAAGACCATGAAATGTGCCCAAGATGTTTTTCAAGCTCCACAAGACATCAAAGAGACTGGGTTTGAAGACCCTTACCCCTAATCAACCTGTGACTAGAAACGAGAAGTATAAGAACACCAAGAACACAAGCACACTTGTGCACCAAGGTAGTCCACAAAGAACCGAAGAGAAATTCTCTCCAAAGTAGCAATATTATTTCATGTCAAGGCTGTTTTTTTACAACCAGAATATGTGCCTTATAGGCCTAAACTAGGGTAAAAGACTCAGCAAAATTCGCAGCCCAACTCACCTAGGAAATCTAGTTACGAAGGACTCAAGAAAACCTAGTCAAACTAGGATTCCTACACCATTTTAACACATGTTTAAGGTGTGAAGCGAATTCCATTTATTCTAAGTGACCTGAATCACTTCCATGGCCTAAATAACATCCTAAATAATGTAAATAAACAGGAAAATAAAATGAAATACGTTACAACACAAGATTGGTCATAAAAACCCCAAAATAATCTTCTCGGGTGGTTCTTGCTTGTGTCTTGAACTTCAAGGTGAAATTCGAACTTAATGCAGCCATGATTTCTCAAAATGCAAAGCACGAAAGTTTTAGATATATTTCTTAGCTTTGAAATGACATCTGAAGTACACAAAACAGACATCTAAATCCATAGATATACCCATAATACTACAACTACTTCTGAACTAGTGATGACTCATAAATCGTGATTTTGAAGCTAAATTGGACCCCATTAAGGTGCAAACTGGGTTTCACGGTCTGCATATGATTTGTAGCTCCAGATGTTAGATTTCTAAAGAATCAAGAATCACTCAATTATCATCTTTTTAGCACAAGATATGAGTTTTCTACTGGAACATTGCCAATCTATCAAAATACTGTTAGTATTGTGCCCAAAAAGCCAATCATGAGATGATTGTATTTTTGCACATTGAGTCATGATATTTTATTGAGGCATTAATCCAGCAATTATGTTTGTTGTTTTGTTTCTGCGTAACGTAATAAGCATAATTGTAACCCTAGAATAATGATATTCTTAAACGTCCCTAGTCTAGTATTATTGTGGAGCGGGTTGCAATAATACATAATGACTAGCATATGTGGAGACTAATATGAGATATCTAGTCTACATATGGGTACAAGTTGGAGAACTTGTGTACTGGACCGACCCACCATGAGAACACTTCATGGATCGTTATATGAGTGTCATAAGTGATTCTCATAGTGANGGTTGTGCCTTATTTGATCGTATCACATTCTTTCCAAACTAGTTATGCCTATTTCCATTTCATTCCAAACAAGTTGTGAATGTTTCCTTTTCATTCCCAACTAGCTGTGAATGTTACCATTTCACTCCAAACTAGTTGTAAATGTTTCCATTTCATTCGAAACAAGTTGTGAATGTTTCCATTTCATTCCAAACAAGTTGTAAATGTTTGCATTTCATTCCAAACAAGTTGTGAATGTTTCCATTCATTGCAAACTAGATGTGAATGTTTCCATTTCATTCCAAACAAGTTGTGGATGTTTCCATTTCATTCCCAACTAGTTGTGAATGTTACCATTTCATTCCAAACTAGTAGTAAATGCTTCCATTCTTTCCAAACTAGTTCTGAACGTTTCCATTTCATTCTAAACAAGTTGTGAATGTTTCCATTCATTCCAAACTAGTTCTGAATGTTTCCATTCATTCCAAAATAGTTGCGAATGTTTCCAATCACTCAAAACTAGTTGCAACTGTTTCAATTTCATTCCAAACATGTTGTGAATGTTTCCATTCCCTTCCAAACAAGTTGTGAACATTTCCATTTCATTCAAAACTAGTTGTGATTGTTTCCATTCTTTCAAAAACTGGTTATGAGTGTTTCCATTTCATTCTAAACAAGTTGTGAATGTTTCCATTCATTCCAAAATAGTTGTGAATCTTTCCATTTCATTCCAAACAAGTTGTGAATGTTTCCAACTCAGTCCAAAAAAGTTGTGAATCTTTCCATTTCCTTCCAAACAAGTTGTGAATGTTTCCTTTTCATTTGAAACTAATTATGAACGTTTGCATTCCTTCCAAACTAGTTGTGGATGTTTCTATTTCACTCCAAACATGTTGTGAAGGTTTCCATTCCTTTCCGAACAAGTTGTGAATGTTTTCATTTTTTTCAAAACTAGTTGTGATTGTTTCCATTTCATTTTAAACTAGTTGTGAATGTTTCCATTTCACTCCAAACTAGTTGTGAATGTTTCCATTTCATTCGAAACATCAACACTTACAAAAGCATTTCATTCCAAACTAGTTGTGAATGATTCCATCTCATTACAAAAAAGTTGTGAATTTTTCCATTTCATTCCAAACAAATTCTGAATGTTTCCATTTCATTCTAAACTAGTTGTGAATATTTCCATTTCATTCCAAACTAGTTGCAAAGTTTCCACTCCTTCCAAACTAGTTGTGAATGTTTCCATTTCATTCTAACTAGTTGTGAATGTTTCCATTTCATTCCAAACTAGTTGTGAATGTTTCCACTCATTCCAAAATTGTTGTTAATGTTTCCAATCATTCCAAACTAGTTGTGATTGTTTCCATTTCATTCCAAACATATTGCAAATGTTTCCATTCCATTCCAAACAAGTTGTGAATGTTTCCATTTCAATCAAAACGAGTTGTGAATGTTTCCATTTCATTCAAAACAAGTTGTGAATGTTTCCATTTCATTCGAAACTAACTGTGAATGTTTGCGTTCCTTCCAAACCAGTTATGAATGTTTCTACTGCACTCTAAACATGTTGTGAAGGTTTCCATTCCTTTGCAAACAGGTTGTAAATGTTTCCATTTTGTTGAAAACTAGTTATGAATGTTTCCATTTTATTCCAAACGAGTTGTGAATGTTTCCATTTCATTCTAACTAATTCTGAATGTTTCCATTTCATTCCAAACTTGTTGTGAATGTTTCCATGTATTCCAAAACAGTTGGGAATGTTTGACATCATTCCAAACTAGTTCTGACTGTTTCCATTTCATTTCAGACATGTTGTCAGTGTTTCCATTCCTTACCAAACAAGTTGTGAATGTTTCCATTTCATTCCAAACTAGTTATGAATGTTTCCATTTCATTCCAAACAAGTTGTGATTGTTTCCACTACAATCCAAAGAAGTTGTGACTGTTTCCATTCATTCCAAAATAGTTGTGAATCTTTCCATTTCATTCCAAACAAGTTGTGAATGTTTCCATCTCATTCCAAAAAATTGTGAATTTTCCATTTCATTCCGAACAAGTTGTGAATGTTTCGATATCATTCAAAACTAACTGAAAATATTTGCAATCCTTCCAAAACAGTTGTGAATGTTTCTATTTGACTCCCTACATGTTGTGAATGTTTCCATTCCATTCCAAACAAGTTGTGATTGTTTCCATGTTTTTCAAAACAAGTTGTGAATGTTTCCATTTCATTCCAAACAAGTTGTGAACGTTTCCATTTCATTCAAAACTAGTTGTGATTGTTTCCATTCTTTCAAAAACTGGTTATGAGTGTTTCCATTTCATTCTAAACAAGTTGTGAATGTTTCCATTACATTCCAAACAAGTTGTGAATGTTTCCATTCATTCCAAAATAGTTGTGAATCTTTCCAACTCAGTCCAAAAAAGTTGTGAATCTTTCCATTTCCTTCCAAACAAGTTGTGAATGTTTCCTTTTCATTTGAAACTAATTATGAATGTTTGCATTCCTTCCAAACTAGTTGTGGATGTTTCTATTTCACTCCAAACATGTTGCAAATGTTTCCATTCCTTTCCGAACAAGTTGTGAATGTTTTCATTTTTTTCAAAACTAGTTGTGATTGGTTCCATTTCATTTTAAACTAGTTGTGAATGTTTCCATTTCACTCCAAACTAGTTGTGAATGTTTCCATTTCATTCGAAACAAGTTGTGAATGTTTTCATTTCAGTCAAAACAAGTCGTAAATGTTTGCATTTCATTCCAAACAAGTTGTGAATGTTTCCATTCATTCCAAACTAGTTGTCAATGTTTCCATTTCATTCAAAACAAGTTGTGGATGTTTCCATTTCATTCAAAACCAGTTGTGAATGTTTTCCATTTCATTCCAAACTAGTTGTGAATGATTCCATCTCATTACAAAAAAGTTGTGAATTTAAGGTAAAGTAAGGTTTGTTGTTGTGAATGTTTCCATTTCATTCTAAACTAGTTGTGAATGTTTCCATTTCATTCCAAACTAGTTGTAAAGTTTCCACTCTTTCCAAACTAGTTGTGAATGTTTCTATTTCATCCTAACTAGTTGTGAATGTTTCCATTTCATTCCAAACTAGTTGTGAATGTTTCCACTCATTCCAAAATAGGTGTTAATGTTTCCAATCATTCCAAACTAGTTGTGATTGTTTCCATTTCATTCCAAACATGTTGCAAATGTTTCCATTCCATTCCAAACAAGTTGTGAATGTTTCTATTTCAATCAAAATGAGTTGTGAATGTTTCCATTTCATTCAAAACAAGTTGTGAATGTTTCCATTTCATTTGAAACTAACTGTGAATGTTTGCGTTCCGTCCAAACTAGTTTTGAATGTTTCTACTGCACTCCAAACATGTTGTGAAGGTTTCCATTCCTTTGCAAACAGGTTGTGAATGTTTCCATTTTGTTGAAAACTAGTTGTGAATGTTTCCATTTCATTCTAACTAATTCTGAATGTTTCCACTTCATTCCAAACTTGTTGTGAATGTTTACATGTATTCCAAAATAGTTGGGAATGTTTGACATCATTCCAAACTAGTTCTGACTGTTTCCATATCATTCTAAACATGTTGTCAATGTTTCCATTCCTTACCAAACAAGTTGTGAATGTTTCCGTTTCATTCCAAACTAGTTATGAATGTTTCCATTTCATTCCAAACAAGTTGTGATTGTTTCCACTACATTCCAAAAAAGTTGTAACTGTTGCCATCCATTCCAAAATAGTTGTGAATCTTTCCATTTCATTCCAAACAAGTTGTGAATGTTTCCATCTCATTCCAAAAAGTTGTGAATGTTTCCATTTCATTCCGAACAAGTTCTGAATATTTCGATATCATTCAAAACTAATTGAAAATATTTGCAATCCTTCCAAAACAGTTGTGAATGTTTCTATTTGACTCCCTACATGTTGTGAACGTTTCCATTCCATTCCAAACAAGTTGTGATTGTTTCCATTTTTTTCAAAACAAGTTGTGAATGTTTCCATTTCATTCCAAACATGTTGTGAAAGTTTCCATTCCTTACCAAACAAGTTGTGAATGTTTCCACTTCATTCAATACTAGGTGTGAATGTTTCCATTCATTCCAAGCTTGTTATGAATGTTTCCACTTCATTCCAAACATGTTGTGAATGTTTCCATTACATTCCAAAGAAGTTATGATTGTTTCTATTCATTCCAGAGTAGTTGTGAATCTTTCCAATTCATTCAAACAACTTGTGAATGTTTCCATCTCATTCCAAAAAAGTTGTGATTCTTTCCATTTCATTCCGAACAATGTGTGAATGTTTCCATTCATTCCAAACTAGTTGTGATTGTTTCCATTCATTCCAAACTAGTTATGAATGTTTCCATTTCATTCCAAACAAGTTGTGAATGTTTCCATTACATTCCAAAGAAGTTATGAATATTTCCATTCATCCCATAAATAGTTGTGAATCTTTCCATTTCATTCCAAACAAGTTGTGACTATTTCCCTCTCATTCCAAAACAATTGTGAATCTTTCCATTTAATTCCGAACAAGTTGCAAATGTTACGATTTCATTCGAAACTAATTGTGAATGTTTGCAATCCTTCCAAACTAGTTATTAATGTTTCTATTTGACTCCAACAACTTGTGAATGTTTCAATTCATTCCAAACAACTTCTGAATGCTTTCATTCATTCCAAACAACTTGTGAATGTTTTCATTTTACTCAAAACTAGTTGTGATACAAAGGTTAGTAAGGTTTGATCCACACTTACCAAGGTAAAGTAAGCAAACAAGTTGTGAGTGTTTCCATTTCATTCCAAACAACTTGTGAGTGTTTTCATTTCATTCCAAACGAGTTGTGAATGTTTCCAATCATTCCAAACTAGTTGTGCATTTCCATTTCATTCGAAACAGTTTGTGAAAGTTTCCATATCATTCCAAACATGTTGTGAATGTTTCCATTCCATTCCAAAGAAGTTGTGAATGTTTCCATTTCATTCCAAACTAGTTGTGAATGCTTCTATTCATTCAAATGAGTTATGAATGTTTGCATTTCATTCCAAACAAGTTGTGAATGTTTCCATTTCATTCCAAACAAGTTGTGAAGGTTTCGAATCATTCCAAACTAGTTGTGAATGTTACCATTTCATTCCAAACAAGTTGTGAATGTTTCCACTTCATTCCAAACTAGTTGTAAATGTTTCCATTTCATTCGAAACTACTTCTGACTGTTTAAATTTCATTCCAAACAACTTGTAAATGTTTCCATTTCATTCGAAACAGTTGTGAATGTTTCTATTACATTCCAAATAGGTTGTGAAAGTTTCCATTCATTCCAAACTACTTGTGAATGTTTCCATTCCTGCCAAATTAGTTGTGAATGTTTCTATTCATTCCAAACAAGTTGTGAATGTTTCCATTCATTCCACTCTAGTTGTGAATTTTTCCATTCCTTCCACACTAGTTTTGAATGTTTCCGTTTCATTCCGAACAAGTTTTGAATGTTCCATTTCATTCCAAATTGCTTGTGAATGTTTCCATTTCAATCCAAACTAGTTGCGAATGTTTCCATTTCGTTCCAAACAAGTTGTGAAAGTTTCCACTCATTCCAAATTAGTTGTGAATGTTTCCCTTCATTCCAAAGTAGTTGTGAAAGTTTCCATGTCATTTCAACCAACTTGTGAATGTTTCCATCTCTTTCCAAAAAACTTGTGAATGTTTCTATGCCATTCCAAACAACTTGTGAATGTTTCCATTTCATTGCAAACTAGTCATGAATGCTTCCATTTCATTCCAAACAAGTTGTGAATGTTTCGATTTGATTCGAAACTAGTTGCGAATGTTTCCATTCACTCCAAACAAGTTATGAATGTTTCCATTTCATTCCAAACAAGTTGTGAATGTTTTCATTGACTCCAAACTAGTTGTGAAAGTTTCTATTTCATTCCGAACGAGCTGTATATGTTTCCATTTCATTCTAAACTAGTTGTGAATGTTTCCATTCATTCCATACTAGTTGTGAATATTTCCATTTCATTCCAAAGTAGTTGTGAATGTTTCCATTTCATTCAAAACAAGTTGTGAATGTTTCCATTCATTCCAAACTAGTTGTAAACATTTCCATTTCATTCAAAACAAGTTCTGAATGGAAACATTCATTCTAAACTAGTTGTGAATGTTTGCATTCACTCCAAACTAGTTGTGAATGTTTCTATTCCAATCCAAACATGTTGTGAATGTTTCCACTCCTTTCCAAACAAGTTGTGAACGTTTCAATTTCATTCCAATTTAGTTGTGCGTGTTTCCATTTCATTTAAAACAAGTTGTGTGTGTTTCCATTTCATTCCAAACATGTTGTGAGGGTTTCCATTTCATTCCAAACTAGTTGTGAATATTTCCAATCATTCCAAACTAGTTGTGAAAGTTTCCATTTCATTCCAAACAAGTTGTGAAGGTTTCCATTTCATTCCAAACAAGTTGGGAATGTTTCCATTTCATTCCAAACAACTTGTGAATGTTTTCATTTCATTCAAAACTTGTTTTGAATGTTTCCATTTCATTCCAAACAAGTTGTGAGTGTTTCCATTGATTCCAAACAATTTGTGTATGCTTCTATTTCATTCCAAACATGTTATGAGTGTTTCCGTACATGTGAATGTTTCCATTCCAAACAAGATGTGAATGTTTCCATTCCTACCAAACTACTTGTGAATGTGTCCACTTCATTCCAAATGAGTTGTGAATGTTTCCACCTCATTCCAAATGAGTTGTGAATGTTTCCATTGCATTCCAAGCTTGTTGTGAAGATTTCTATTTCATTCCAAACTAGTTGTGAAGCTTTCTGTTCCATTCCAAACAGGTTGTGAACGTTTCCATGCCATTCCAAACAAGTTGTGAATGTTTCCATCTCGTTCAAAACTAGTTGTGAATGTTTTCATTCAGTCCAAAGTAGTTATGAATGTCTCCGTTTCATTCCAAACAAGTTGTAAGTGTTTCCATTTCACTCCAAACAAGTTGTGAATGTTTCCATTTCACTCCAAACAACTGGTGAATGTTCCCATTTCACTCCAAAGAACATGTGAATGTTTCCAATTCAATCCAAACAAGTTCTCATTGTTTTCATTTCATTCCAAACATGTTATGAAAGTTTCTGTTTAATTCCAAACTAGTTTGAATGTTTCCATTTCATTAAAAGTAAGATATGAATGTTTCCATTTCAGTCCAAACAAGTTGTGAATGTTTCCATTTCATTCCAAACTAGTTGTAAATGTTTCTATATCATTCCAAACTAGTTGTGACTGTTTAAATTGCATTCCAAAATAGTTCCGAATGTTTCCATTTCTTTCCAAACAACTTGTGAATGTTTCCATTTCATTCGAAACAGTTGTGAATGTTTCTATTACATTCCAAACAAGTTGTGAATGTTTCCATTCATTCCAAACTACTTGTGAGTGTTTCCATTCCTTCCAAATTAGTTGTGAATGTCTCCATTTCATTCCAAACAAGTTGTGAATGTTTCCATTCATTCCAAACAAGTTGTGAATTTTTCCAATCCTTCCACACTAGTTGTGAATGTTTCCATTTCATTCCGAACATGTTTTAAACGTTCCATTTCTTTCGAAACTACTTGTGAATGTTTCCATTTCATTCCAAACTAGTTGCGATGTTTCCATTTCATTCCAAACAAGTTGTGAAAGTTTCCACTCATTCCAAAGTAGTTGTGAATGTTTCCCTTCATTCCATAGTAGTTGTGAATGTTTCTATGTCATTCCAACCAACTTGTGAATGTTTCCATCTCTTTCCAAAAAACTTGTGAATGTTTCTATGCCATTCCAAACAAGTGGTGAATGTTTCGATTTGATTCAAAACTAGTTGTGAATGTTTCCACTCATTCCAAACAAGTTGTGAATGTTTCCATCTCATTCCAAACTAGTTGTGAATGTTTCCATTTCATTCCAAACAACTTGTAATTGTTTCCACCTCATTCCGAACAACTTGTGAATGTTTCCTTTTCGTTCGAAACAACTTGTGAATATTTCCATTTCATTCGAAACTAATTGTGAATGTTTCCATTCATTCCAAACCAGTTGTGAATGTTTCCATCCATTCCAAACTAGTTGTGAATGTTTCCATTTCATTCCAAACAAGTTGTGAATGTTTTCATTGATTCCAAACTAGTCGTGAAAGTTTCTATTTCATTCGGAACGAGTTGTTAATATTTCCATTTCATTCTAAACTAGTTGTGAAGGTTTCCAATTCATTCCAAACTAGTTGTGAATCTTTCCCTTTCTTTCCGAACAAGTTGTGAATGTTTTCATTCATTCCATACCAGTTGTGAATATCTCCATTTCATTCCAAAGTAGTTGTGAATGTTTCCATTTCATTCAAAACTAGTTGTGAATGTTTCCATTCATTCCAAACTAGTTGTGAATGTTTTGAATTCATTCAAAACAAGTTCTGAATGTTTCCATTCATTCCAAACTAGTTGTGAATGTTTCCATTCACTCCAAAGTAGCTGTGAATGTTTCTATTCCAATCCAAACATGTTGTGAATGTTTCCACTCCTTTGCAAACAAGTTGCGAACGTTTTCATTTCATTCCAAACTAGTGGTGCATGTTTCCATTTCTTTCGAAACAAGTTGTGTGTGTTTCGATTTCATTCCAAACAAGTTGTGAGGGTTTCCATTTCATTCCAAACTAGTTGTGAATGTTTCCAATCATTCCAAACTAGTTGTGAAAGTTTCCATTTCATTCCAAACAAGTTGTGAAGGTTTCCATTTCATTCCAAACAAGTTGGGAATGTTTCCATTTCATTCCAAACAACTTGGGAATGTTTCCATTTCATTCCAAACTTTTTTTGAATGTTTCCATTTCATTCCAAACTAGTTGTGAATGTTTCCATTGATTCCAAACAATTTGTGTATGCTTCCGTTTCATTCGAAACATGTTATGAATGTTTCCGTACATGTGAATGTTTCCATTCCAAACAAGATGTGAATGTTTCCATTCCTACAAAACTACTTGTGAATGTTTCCACTTCATTCCAAATGAGTTGTGAATGTTTCCATTGCATTCCAAGCTTGTTGCAAAGATTTTCATTTCATTCCAAACTAGTTGTGAATGTTTCCATTCATTCCAAACTAGTTGTGAAGCTTTCTGTTCCATTCCAAACAGGTTGGGAACGTTTCCATGCCATTCCAAATAAGTTATGAATGTCTCCGTTTCACTCCAAACAAGTTGTGAGTGTTTTCATTTCACTCCAAACAAGTTGTGAATGTTTCCATTTCACTCCAAACAACTTGTGAATGTTCCCATTTAACTCCAAACAACATGTGAATGTTTCCAATTCAATCCAAACAAGTTCTCAATGTTTCCATTTCATTCCAAACATGTTATGAATGTTTCCGTTTCATTCCAAACGAGTTTGAATGTTTGTATTTCATTCCAAACAACTTGTGCATGTTTCCATTTCATTAAAAATTAGATATGAATGTTTCCATTTCAGTCCAAACAAGTTGTGAATGTTTCCATTTCATTCCAAACTTGTTGTAAATGTTTCCATTTCATTCCAAACTAGTTGTGACAGTTTAAATTTCGTTCCAAAATAGTTCCGATTGTTACCATTTCATTCCAAACAACTTGTGAATGTATCCATTTCATTCGAAACAGTTGTGAATGTTTCTATTACATTCCAAACAAGTTGTGAACGTTTCCATTCATTCCAAACTACTTGTGAATGTTTCCAATCCATCCAAATTAGTTGTGAATGTTTCCATTTCATTCCAAACAAGTTGTGAATGTTTCCATTCATTCCAAACAAGTTGTGAATTTTTCCAATACTTCCACACTAGTTGTGAAAGTTTCCATTTCATTCCGAACAAGTTTGAATGTTCCATTTCTTTCCAAACTACTTGTGAATGTTTCCATTTCATTTGAAACTAGTTGCGAATGTTTCCAATTCATTCGAAACAAGTTGTGAAAGTTTCCGCTCATTCCAAAGTAGTTGTGAATGTTTCCCTTCATTCCAAAGTAGTTGTGAATGTTTTCATGTCATTCCAACCAACTTGTGAGTGTTTCCATCTCTTTCCAAAAAACTTGTGAATGTTTCTACGCTATTCCAAACAACTTGTGAATGTTTCCATTTCATTCCAAACTAGTCGTGAATGCTTCCATTTCATTCCAAACAAGTTGTGAATGTTTCCATTTCATTCCAAACTAGTTGCGAATGTTTCTATTTATTCAAAACAAGTTATGAATGTTTCCATCTCATTCCAAACTAGTTGTGAATGTTTACATTTCATTCCAAACATCTTGTAATTGTTTCCACCTCATTCCAAACAACTTGTGAATGTTTCCATTCCATTCGAAACTAGTTGTGATGTTTCCATTCATTCCAAACTAGTTGTGAATGTTTCCATTCGTTCCAAACAAGTTGTGAATTTTTCCAATACTTTCACACTAGTTGTGAAAGTTTCCATTTCATTCCGAACAAGTTTGAATGTTCCATTTCTTTCCAAACTACTTGTGAATGTTTCCATTTCATTCCAAACTAGTTGCGAATGTTTCCATTTCATTCGAAACAGGTTGTGAAAGTTTCCACTCATTCCAAAGTAGTTGTGAATGTTTCCCTTCATTCCAAAGTAGTTGTGAATGTTTCCATGTCATTCCAACCAACTTGTGAGTGTTTCCATCTCTTTCCAAAAAACTTGTGAATGTTTCTACGCCATTCCAAACAACTTGTGAATGTTTCCATTTCATTCCAAACTAGTTGTGAATGCTTCCATTTCATTCCAAACAAGTTGTGAATGTTTCGATTTGATTCGAAGCAAGTTGCGAATGTTTCTATTTATTCAAAACAAGTTATGAATGTTTCCATATCATTCCAAACTAGTTGTGGATGTTTCCATTTCATTCCAAACAACTTGTAATTGTTTCCACCTCATTCCAAACAACTTGTGAATGTTTCCATTTCGTTCGAAACAACTTGTGAATATTTCCATTTCATTCGAAACTAGTTGTGATATTTCCATTCATTCCAAACTAGTTGTGAATGTTTCCATTCATTCCAAACTAGTTGTGAATTTTTCCATTTCATTCCAAACAAGTTCTGAATGTTTTCATTGATTCAAAACTAGTCGTGAAAGTTTCTATTTCATTCTGAACGAGTTGTGAATATTTTCATTTCATTCTAAACTAGTTGTGAAGGTTTCCAATTCATTCCAAACTAGGTGTGAATGTTTCCCCTTCTTTCCAAACAAGTTGTGAATGTTTCCATTCATTCCATACTAGTTGTGAATATTTCCATTTCATTCCAAAGTAGTTGTGAATGTTTCCATTTTATTCAAAACAAGTTGTGAATGTTTTCACTCATTCCAAACTAGTTGTGAATGTTTTCATTTCATTCAAAACAAGTTCTGAATGTTTCCGTTCATTCTAAACTAGTTGTGAATGTTTCCATTCACTCCAAACTAGTTGTGAATGTTTTTATTCCAATCCCAACATGTTGTGAATGTTTCCACTCCTTTACAAACAAGTTGTGAACGTTTCTATTTCATTGCAAACTAGTTGTGCATGTTTCCATTTCATTCGAAACAAGTTGTGTGTGTTTCCATTTCATTCCAAACAAGTTGTGAGGGTTTCCATTTCATTCCAAACTAGTTGTGAATGTTTCCAATCATTCCACACTAGTTGTGAAAGTTTCCATTTCATTCCAAACAAGTTGTGAAGGTTTCCATTTCATTCCAAACAACTTGCGATTGTTTCCATTTCATTCCAAACAAGTTGTGAATGTTTCCATTGATTCCAAACAATTTGTGTATACTTCCATTTCATTCCAAACATGTTATGAATGTTTCCGTACATGTGAATGTTTTCATTCCAAACAAGATGTGAAGGTTTCCATTCCTTCCAAACTACATGTGAATGTTTCAACTTCATTGCAAATGAGTTGTGAATGTTTCCATTGCATTTGAAGCTTGTTGTGAAGATTTCCATTTCATTCCAAACTAGTTGTGAATGTTTCCATTCATTCCAAACTAGTTGTGAAGCTTTCCGTTCCATTCCAAATAGGTTGTGAATGTTTCCATCTCGTTCAAAACTAGTTGTGAATGTTTCCATTCAGTGCAAACAACTTGTGAATGTTCCCATTTCACTCCAAACAATGTGTGAATGTTTCTAATTCAATCCAAACAAGTTCTCAATGTTTCCATTTCATTCCAAACATGTTATGAATGTTTCCGTTTAATTCCAAACTAGTTTAAATGTTTCCATTTTATTCCGAACAACTTGTGAATGTTTCCATTTCATTAAAGATAAGTTATGAATGTTTCCATTTCAGTCCAAACAAGTTGTGAATGTTTCCATTTCATTCTAAACTTGTTGTGAATATTTCCATTTCATTCCAAACAACTTGTGAATGTTTCCAGTCATTCCAAACTTGTTGTGAATGTTTCCATTTCAATCAAAACATGTTGTGAATGTTTCAATTCACATTCCAAACAAGTTGTGAATGGTTCCACTTCATTCCAAACAACTTGTGAACGTTTCCATTCATTCCAAACAAGTTGTGAATGTTTCCATTTCATTCCAAACATATTGTGAGTGTTTCCATTTTATTCCAAACAAGTTATGAATGTTTCCATTTCATTCCAAACAAGTTCTGAGTGTTTCCATTTCATTCCAAACAACTTTTGAATGTTTCCATTGATTCCAAACAAGTTGTGAATCTTTCTATTTCAACCCAAACAATTTGTGAGTGTTTCCATTTAATTCCAAACAAGTTCTGAATGTTTCCATTTAATTGGAACCCTATTGTGAATGTTTCTGTCTAGTTGGAAACTTGTTGTGAATGTTTCCATTCATTCCAAACAATTTGTGAATGTTTCCATTTCATTCGAAAAAAGTTGTGAGTGTTTCCATTCAATCCAAACTGGCTGTAAATGTGCCCATTCATTCTAGAGATGTTGTGAATGTTTCCATCCCACTTCAAAAAAAAATGTGAACAAACCATTCATTCCAAACTAGTTGTAAATGTTTATATTTCATTCCAAACAAATGTGACTATTTCCATTTCATTCTGAAGAAGTTGTGAATGCTTCCATTCATTTGAAACCAGTTGTGAATGTTTCCATTCACTCAAAAAATGTTGTGAATGTTTCCACTTCATTCCAAACTAGTTGTGAATGTTTCCATTCCTTCCAAACAAGTTGTGAATGTTCCCATTTCTTTCGAAACTAATTCTGAACGTTTTCATTTCATTCCAAACAATATGTGAATGTTTCCATTTCATTCCAAACAAGTTGTTAGTGTTTCCATTTCATTGAAATGAAGTTGTGAATGTTTCCATTTCATTTCAAGCAAGTTAAAAATGTTTCCATTTCAGTCCAACCTAGTTGTGAATGTTTCCATTCCATTCCAAACTAGTTCTGAATGTTTTTATTCAATCCAAACTAGTTGTGAATGTTTCTGTTTCATTTGAAACTCGTTGTGAATGTTTCCATTTCATTCAAAACTAGTTGCTAATGTTTCAATTCATTCCAAAGTAGTTGTGAATGTTTCCATTTCATTCAAAACATGTTGTGAATCTTTCCATTCCATTACAAACAAGTTGTGAATGTTTCCATCTCATTCCAAAAAAGTTGTGAATGTCCATTTCATTCCAAACAAGTTGTGAATGTTTTCATCTCAATCTAAAAAAGTTATGGATGTTTTCGTGTCATTCCAATCAAGTTGCGAGTGTTTCCATTTCATTCCAAACTAGTTGTCAATGTTTCCATTTCATTCCAAACTAGTTGTCAATGTTTCGATTCCATTCCAAACAAGTTGCAAATATTTCCATTTCACTTAAATCTACTTGTTAATGCTTCCATTCATTCCAAACTAGTTATGAGTGTTTCTATTTCATTCCAAACAAGTTCTGAATGTTTCCATTTCTTTCCAAACTAGTTGCGATTGTTTCAATTTCATTCCAAACGAGTTGTGAATGTTTCCATTTCATTCCAAACTAGTTGTGATTGTTTCAATTTCATTCCAAACGAGTTGTGAATTCCATTTCATTCCAAACTAGTTGTGATTGATTCCATTTCATTCCGTACGAGTTGTGAATGTCTGCTTCCATTCCAAACAAGTTGTGACTATTTCTATTTCATTCCAAACATCTCGTGAATGTTTCTATTCCATTCCAAACATGTTGTTAATGTTTTCATTTCCTTCAAAACTTGTTGTTAATATTTCCATTCATTCCAAACTAGTTGTGAATGTTTCCATTTCTTTCCAAACAAGTTGTGGATGTTCCCATTTCATTCCATACGAGTTGTCAATGTTTCCTTTCATTCCAAACTAGCTGTAAATGTTTCTATTTCATTCCAAACAAGTTGTGAATGTTTCCATTCCATTCCAAACAAGTTGTCAATGTTTCATTTCCTTCAAAACTTGTTGTTAATGTTTCCAATCATTTCAAACTAGTTGTGAGTGTTTGCATTTCATTCCAAATAAGTTGTAATTGTTTACATTTCATTTCCAAAGTAGTTGTGAATGTTTCCAATCATTCCAAACTAGTTATGAATGTTTCCATTTCATTCCAAACAAGTTGTGAATGTTTGCAATTCATTCCAAACGAGTTCTGAATGTTTCCATCTCTTTCCCAACTTATTGTGAATGTTTCTATTCATTCCAAACTAATTGTGAATGTTTCCATTCAATCCAAACTAGTTATGACTGTTTCCATTTCATTCTAAACATGTTGTGAATTTCTCCATTCCATTCAAGACAAGTTGTGAAAGTTTCCATTTTATTCAAAACCAGTACGGAATGTTTTGCATTCATTCCAAGCTAGTTGTGAATGTTTCCATTTCATTCCAAACATGTTGTGAAAGTTTCCATTTCATTCTAAATGAGTTGTGAATGTTTCCATTTCATTCCAACCTTGTTGTGAATCTTTCTATTTCAATCCAAACTTGTTATGAATGTTTCCATTCATTCCAATCTAGTTGTGAATGTTTCCATTTCATTCCAAAACATGTTGTGAATGTTTTCATTCCATTCCATACAAGTTGTGAATGTTTCCATTTCATTCAAAATTTGTTGTGAATGTTTCCATTCATTCCAAATTAGTTGTGAATGTTTCCATTTCATTCAAAAGAAGTGTTGAATGTTTCCATTTCACTTCAAACGAGTTGTGAATGTTTCCATTTCATTCCAAACTAGTTATGAATCCATTAATTCCAAACATGTTGTGAATATTTCCAATTCATCCAAAACTGGTTGTGAATGTTTCCATTCATTCCAAATTGGTTGTGAATGTTTCCATTCATTCCAAATTGGTTGTGAATGTTTCCATTTCATTCAAAACTAGTTGTGAATGTTTCCATTCATTCCAAACTAATTGTGAATGTTTCCATCTCACTCCAAAAAAGTTGTGACTGTTTCCAATTAATTCCAAACAACTTGTGAATGTTTCCATTCATTACAAACAAGTTGTGATTGTTTCCATTTCATTCGAAACTAGTTGTGAATGTTTCCATTTCATTCCAAACTAGGTATGAATATTTCAATTCATTACAAACGAGTTGTGAATGCTTCAATCTCACTCAAAAAAAGTTGTGAAAGTTTCAATTTTATTCCAAACTAGTTGTGACTGTTTACATTTCATTCCAAACTACTTGTGACTATTTCCTTTTCATTCCAAACAAGTTCTGAATGTTTCCATTCACTCCAAACTAGTTGTGAATGTTTCAATCACACTCAAAAAACTCATGAATGTTTCCATTGAACTCCAAACAGTTTGTGAATGTTTTCATTCAACTCCAAACAAGTTGTGAATGTTTTCATTTCATTCAAAACTAGTTGTGAATATTTCCATTTCATTCCAGACAATTTTTGAACGTTTCCATTGATTCCAAACTAGTTCTGAAGGTTTCAATTTCATTCTAAATGAGTTGTGAATGTTTCCATTACATTCCAAGCAAGTTGTAAATGTTTCCATCTCATTCCAAACTAGTTGTGAATGTTTCCATTTCATTCCAAACTACTTATGAATGTTTCTTTTTCATTCCAAACATGTTGTGATTGTTTCCATTCCTTTCCAAACAAGTTGTCAATGTTTCCATTTTTATCAAAACTAGTAGTGAATGTTTCCATTCATTCCAAATTATTCGTGACTGTTTCCATTTCATTCCAAACAAGTTGTGAGTGTTTCCATTTCATTCCAAGCTAGTTGTGAGGCTGAGGGTTTCCATTTCATTCCAAGCTAGTTGTGAATGTTTCCATTTAATTCCAAACAAGTTGTGAATGTTTCAATTCATTGCAAACTAGTTGTGAATGTTTCTATTTCATTCCAAACTACTTGTGAATGTTTCCATTTCATTCCGAGCAAGTTGTGAATGTTTCCATTTCATTCGAACAAGCTATGAATGTTTCCATTCATTCTAAACGAGTTGTGAATGTTTCCATTTCATTCCAAACAAGTTGTGAATGTTTCCATTTTTTTCAAAATTAGTTGTGAATGTTTTCATTTCATTCCAAACAAGTTGTGAATGTTTCCATTTCATTCCAAACAAGTTGTGAATGTTTCCAATTCATTCCAATCACGTTGTGAATGTTTCCATTTCATTCCAAACAAGTTGTCAATGTTTCCATTTCATTCCGAACAAGTTGTGAATGTTTCTACTCATTCCAAACAGGTTCTGAATGTTTTCTAATTCTATCCAAACTTGTTGTGAATGGTTTGCATTTCATTCCCAACTGGTTGTGAATGTTTTCATTCATTCCAAACTAGTTGTGAATGTTTCCATTCCAATCCAAACATGTTGTGAATGTTTCCATTCCATTCCCAACAAGTTGTGAATGTTTCCATTCCATTCCCAACAAGTTGTGAAAGTTTTTGTTTCATTAAAACTAGTTGTTAATGTTTGCAATCATTCCAAACTAGTTGTGAATGTTTCCATTTCATTCCAAACAAGTTGTAAGTGTTTCCATTTCACTCCAAACAAGTTTTGAATGTTTTCATTTAATTCCAAACAATTTTTGAATATTTCCATTTAATTCCAAACAACTTATGAATGTTTCATTTCAATCAAAATAGGTTGTGAATGTTTCCAATCATTCCAAACAAGTTATGAATCTTTCCATTTCATTCCGAACATGTTGTGATGGTTCCACTTAATTCCAAAAAGTTGTGATTGTTTCCATTTCATTTGAAACTAGTTGTGAATGTTTCCATTTAATTCCAAACTAGTTATGAATATTTCAATTCACTGCAAACTAATTGTGAATGATTCCATCACATTCCAAAAATGTTGTGAATGTTTCCATTTTGTTCTGAACTAGTTGTGACTGTTTTAATTTGATTCCAAACAGGTTGTGAATGTTTCCATTCATTCCAAACTGGTTGTGAATGTTTCCATTTCACTGCAAAAAAGTTGTGAATGTTTGCATTTCATTTTGAACTACTTGTGACTGTTTCATTTCATGCCAAACAACTTGTCATTGTTTTTGTTTCATTCCAAACTAGTTGTGAATGTTTCCATTCATTGCAAACTACTTGTGAATGTTTCCATTTCATTCCAAACATCTTGTGACTGTTTCCATTCCATTTCAAACAAGTTATGAATGTTTCCATTTCATTCAACACTAGTTGTGAATGTTTCCATTCATTCCAAACTAGTTGTTTATGTTTCCATTTTCTTCCAAACAAGTTGTGAGTGTTTCCTTTTCAATCCAAACTAGTTGTGAATGTTACCAATCATTCCAAACTAGTCGTGAATGTTTCCATTTCATTCCAAAGAAGTTGTGAATCTTTCCATTCATTCGAAACTAGTTGTTGTTGTTTCCATTTCATTCCAAACTAGTTGTTGACGTTTACATTTCATTCCATACTATTTTTTAATACTTCCCATTCAATCCAAAAAGTTGTGAACGTTTCCATTTCATTCCAAACAGGTTGTGAATGTTTCCATTCACTCCAAACTTGTTGTGAATGTTTTGATTTCATACCCAACAAGTTGTGGTTGTTTCCATTTCATTCCAAACTAGTTGTGAATGTTTCCATTTCATTACAAACAACTTGTGAAGGTTTCCAGTTCATTCCAAACAACTTGTAATTGTTTCTATTTAATTCCAAACAAGTTGTGAATGTTTCCATTTCATTCCAAACTAGTTGTGAAAATTTCCACTTCATTCCAAACTTTTTGTGAATGTTTCCATTTCATTCAAATTGGTTGTGGGTATTTCTATTCTTTCTAAACATGTTGTGAATGTTTCCATTTCATTCCAAACAAGTTGTGAATGTGTCCATTCTATTCCAAGCAGGTTGTGAATGTTTTACTTCATTCCAAACTAGTTCTGAGGGTTTTAATGTCATTCCAAATGAGTTGTGAATGTTTCCATTGTATTCCAAACAAGTTTTTAATGTTTCCATTTCATTCCAAACTAGTTGTGACTGCTTCTGTTTCATTCAAAACATGTTGTGAATGTTTTCATTCCTTTCCAAACAAGTTTTCAAGACTAGTTATGAATGTTTCCATTCATTCCAAACTAGTTGTGAATATTTCCATTTCATTCCAAAAAAGTTGTAAGTGTTTCAATTTCATTCCAAGCAAGTTGTGCGTGTTTCTATTTCATTCCAAGCTAGTTGTGAATGATTCCATTTAATTCCATACAGGTTGTGACTGTTTTAATTCATTGCAAACTAGTTGTGAATGTTTCCATTTCATTCCAAACTAGTTGTCAATGTTTCTATTCATTCTAAACTAGTTGTGAATGCTTCCATTTTATTCCAAACAACTTGTGAATGTTTCCATTTCATACCAAACAACTTGTGAATGTTTCCATTTCATTCCAATCAAGTTGTGAATGTTTCCATTTCATTCCAAACAACTTGTGAATGTTTCCGTTTCATTCCAAACTAGTTGTGAATGTTTCCATTCCATTCCAAACGAGTTGTGATGTTTTCCAGTTCATTCCAAACTTGTTGTGAATGTTTCCATTTTTTTTAAACTAGTTGTGAATGTTTCCATTCCATTCCAAACTGGTTGCGAATGTTTCCATTTCATTCCAGACATGTTGTGATTGTTTCCATTGCTTCCAAACCAGTTGTGAATGTTTCCATTTCATTCAAAACTAGCTGTGAATGTTTCCATTCATTCCAAACTAGTTGTGAATATTTCCATTTCATTTGAAATAAGTTGTGAGTGTTTCCATTCCATCTCAAATAAGTTGTGAATGTTTCCATTACATTCCAAACAACTTGCGAATGTTTCCGTTTAATTCCAAGCAACTTGTGAATGTTTCAGTTCAATCCAAACAAGTTGTGAATGTTTCCAATCATTCCAAACAAGTTGTGAATGTGTTTCATTTCAATCCAAACAAGTTGTGAATGTTTCCACTCATTCCAAACAAGATTCAATCTGTCCATTTCATTCCAAACATGTTGTGAATGGTTCCACTTAATTCCAAACAAGTTGTGATTGTTTCCATTTCATTTGAAACTAGTTGTGAAATGTTTCCAATTAATTCCAAATTGGTTGTGAATATTTCAATTTGTTACAAACTAGTTGTGAATGTTTCCATCTCACTCCAAAAAAGGTGTGAATGTTTCCATTTCATTTCGAACTAGTTGTGACTATTTCAATTTGATTCCGAACAAGTTGTAAATATTTCCATTCTTTCCAAACTAGTTGTCAATGTTTCCAACTCACTGGCAAAAAGTTTTCAATGTTTCCATTTCATTCCGAACTGCTTGTAACTATTTCCATTTCATTCGAAACAACTTGTGACTGTTTCTATTTCATTCTAAATTAGTTGTTAATGTTTCCATTCATTCCAAGCTAGTTGTGAATGTTCCCATTTCATTCCAAACATGTTGTGATTGTTTCCATTCCATTCCAAACAAGTTGTGAATGTTTCCATTTAATTCACTAGTAGTTGTGAATGTTTCCATTCATTCCAAACTAGTTGTGAATGTTTCCCTTTCATTCCAAACAACTTGTGAATGTTTTGATTCATTCCAAACTAGTTATGAATGTTTCCATGTCATTCCAAACAAGTTGTGAATGTTCCCACTTCATTCGAAGCAAGTTGTGATTGTTTCCATCTCATTCCAGAAAAGTTATGAATGTTTCCATTTCATTCCAAACAAGTTATGAATGTTTCCATTTCATTCCCAACTAGTTGTGAATGTTTCCATTTCATTCCAAACTAGTTGTGAATGTTTCCATTTCATTCCAAATAAGTTCTAAATGTTTTCGTTCATTCCAAACTAGTTGTGAATGTTTCCATTTCATTCCAAACTACTGTGAATGTTTCCATTTATTCCAAACTAGTTGTAAATCTTTATATTTCATTCCAAATATGTTGTTAATGCCCGTTGGCATATTCCCTGTATGACATGGTAAGCCTGAAAGGGACTTCCGGTAAGGGAGGAACGTCTAAATAGGGGACTTGCCACGAGAGATTGCCTGAAATACTAAAAAAACAAGGGTTTGGAGGTCCCCGGAGTGTTTTTCCGGGACAGGAGCCTCTGATGCCCAAGTCAGTATTTAGTGAGTTGAAGAATGGTAAGAATATGAGGTCTATTTTTCCTTAAGAGTCCACACATACTGAGGCCATTTCCCAGATATTTATAGGAGGATGTAAGGAGAAATCCGCCTGACATAGCCTTCTCAAATCATGACACGTGTTCGGTTAGACGTAGTTTGTACCTTCAGGAATGGGGACCTCTAACCGGCCGTAGGCCGTCTTGTCCAAGAGTTGGGGCTATAGTAGGTTTGCGTGTCAGGGTGTGTCCGAGGGCGACGTGTCGGGATTTGTACGAGGGCCGCATGTCAGGGGCTCCTTACCCATTTTTATCATATTCTCAAGATCTCTTAGGTAAAAGAGACCTTTTCGGAACAGGAGGGTTTTTCCTTGAGGTTGCTTCGATCATCTACGAGTCCCCTCGTTTCGGATGATCCCTTTTAGGGGTGTCTTCCCCTGCCGGAGGTGGTGAGTCTTCCTCCTCCGAAGCCGGTTAGGTCATCCTACCGAAGATGGTGGTGCACCAAATTCTTGAGGTCAGTACTGTCACTCCCGGGGGTGATGATGGATCACCGAGGTCGAATGGTCGAGGTTGGTGCTCTATTCCTCGGGGGTGACACCAACCTTTATCGAGGGTGGCGCTTTGCCTGAACTTGTGGGTTTGAAGGGTAATGATGCTTCGGCTATCACATGCCCCCTCGGAAAGTCGAAGTGGAGACTTCGGCTTGTAGATTCTTTGGGGGCACCTTGTGGGGCTCATAGTAGGACACTGTGTAGGGGACACCTCAACACCGAAGGTGTGTCTTATCAGCCAAGATAGCCCATAGGTGTCACTCCTTGCCCCTTGGTTGGTTCCCTTGGTGTCTCCGAGGTGAATGCTTCCTTTCTTTACTTTTTCTACTGCAGGTTAATGGACCATCACGTCTCGTAGTCAGGAGCATCGCTTCAGGCATGCATGCCTAGGTTTTTGCAGTGTCAGAAGGCATGCCGTCATTTCCTGCATTGGACGGCATGTGGCACGCGGTGATTGGGGGGCAATTGCATCGGTTACACTAGCCGCATCCTTTCACCTTCGAGGGGTAATTATTGTGATGATTCACCTTCATAGGGTAGTTATGGCGACGATTTGGTTACCCCTCTTCGGTCTATATATACCTTCCTTCCCCTCATAGCCCTCATTTGCTTTCCTTTGCTTCTATCCTATTTTCATCTGCTCTCGAGCTCTTCTTTCTCTTTTCCGGCGGTGCAAGCGGTGGAGTGATTTTCGGTGACCTTTTACGATGGTGTCTACTAATCCTAACTTCGGCAAACATTTTGGTGGGTTTCCTTTTCATAGGTTCCTCGATTTCTTCCATTTCCATTTTATCTAGATTTTGAAGTCATTTTCTTATTCCCGAAGTCCCCTGGCATTCTTTCCCAAAGTTGTTTCTTTTAGCCGAATATGTCTTCCTTTGTCCCCCTCATGTCCATCCAAACTACTCCCGAGAGCTGGCTTCCTCTCATGTCTCACCCATGTTGTACCACTTCGGAGAAATTAGCAAAGTGGACAACTAAGTTTTTTCTTCCTTCTTATGTCATCACCAGGCTACCCCGTCCCGGCCATTTCAGCTTCATGAATAATAGTGGCGAGGTTACTATTTTCTGAGCCCAACTGAAGGCCGGACTTCAGTTTCCCCCGCCGAAGATGATTTGTGACTTTTGCCAATTCCATGGCTTAGCCGTGAATCAGCTTCTTCCCAACTCCTATTGTTACTTCAACGCTTTTCTCTGCATGTGTGGGGTTTTCAAGATAGAACCCCACTTCATCATTTTCATGCAGTACTACAAGCTCTATCCGGTCCTGAAAGGTGGCTTCTATTTCATGCTAACTCAGGGATCTGGGAGCAAAATATACATGTTCACCTTCGACACTAGAGATAGTTGGTGAGGGTGGCAAAGGAAGTTCTTCTTCCGGAAGGTGGCAGAGGCATGGTCGCACGTGCTGACTAGGTGGGCCTGGGGGACACTGGAGACAAACGTCATTGATCCCAAGAAGTTGCTAACTCCTGAGTTGGCAGTGATGTTTGAGGATTTCGACAGCCGTATCTGAGCTGTCGCCGATTGGGATGCCGAGGTCCCACCATGCTTCTTGTATTCCTTCCCCATTAGGTGGAACCTTATGACCGAAGAGGTTCTTCAGGAGCTAGGGGTGTCCAAAGAGCATAAAACCAATCTCGGCATGCTAGCTCTTGCCATTGACGGGAAGAAGTCCTGGCTGGTGATGCTCCTTCGGGGGGAGCTCACTTATGAAGCCCTTTTTGAGAGTAAGTTACTTCCCAAATTTTTGGTATTACTACCCTTTTGGACTTACACTGATATTTTTTCCCTTTTTTCAGAGATGGGCGACCAGTCAGCCATCTTATACAAATCCCTCTTCCTCGGTCAAGTCGAGAAGAGGGAACAAAAGAAGAAGGTGGCCCCAAAGAGGAGAAAGGCGTCTGGAGGAGGGCCATCTTCGGTCAAGAAGCCGAAGAAGGACCTTCTTCCCCCACCTCTGTAGGACGTTGTGGAGGTCGGGGACCAGCCTGAGGTCCAGGCTGTCCTGCCATCGGAGCTAGCCATCAGCTCCACTCCCCGAAGTCCTACCACTTCAGCAAACCTCTTGGGTTCTTCGGCGGGGGGCCCTTCTGCTAAAGAGCTCGAGGAGCACAGAAGAAGCAAGGGCAAACACGTCCCTGCTAAAGTGGAAGAGGTCCACGACTCCGATGATGATGTGGCCGAGGTTCCGCCAGCTTTGCCCCTCATCCATGTCTTTATAAACTTAGACATTTTTAGCACTCTCAATCTTATAGACATATGGCTAAGGGACAATGTGCTGATGGAACTGCGTTGTGACTTTGCAGAAGAACTAGCGCCCTCGGCGTGGATGGTGGAGCACACCCAGAGGCGGGCGCTTCGGGACTCTCATATCTCGAAGGATAAGGTTCTGAGGGAGCCTTTCTGGTCTTTCAAGGAGGACATGATTTTGTTCTCCGAAGACAGCCAGCAAATGGCTCCCTAAATGGCGAGAGGCGTGCTCACCCAAGCCACCTTCAAATCCGTGGCAGATGAGTGCCTGAACGAGGAGATCCTCATAGCGAGGATGTCCGAGCACGCTGCCCAGGTACTTTCCAGACCCTTCATCTTTTCTCCAAATTTTTCTAAGTGTTTGGTTTTCCTTGTGCATCTTTACCAAATGTCCTTCCCCCCCTTTTTTTTACAGCTCTTGGCATATAGCGGATACTTCAGAGCTTGGGCAGTAAAACAGTCTTCGGTCTGATCTTGGGCCGAAGATCGTCTAAAGAAAGCCAAGGTGTTTTGCACCAACTTGGTCGTTAAGAACGCCAAGTTGAGCAGAATAGCCAAGGAGGAGGTTGCCAAACTTCGGGAAGAGTTCTTAAAGGGTCAGGAGGAGCTCTTGAAGGATTTCTCCTCGAAGATGTCCGATGTCGGCGCAAAGGTCATTGAGCTGACTTTGCCCAACGAGGCCTATCAAAAGGAGAAGGAGGAAGACTCTGCTCTCCTAACGAAGGCCTTAGATAACAATGCCGAGCTTCAGGCCAAGGTCGAGGCGCTGAAGGATGAGACAAAGATGAAGAAGAAGACAAAGAAGCTCGAGAAAGAGGTCACCGAATTGAAGAACGAGCTGGACGACTTTTCCATCGAAAAAGATAAAGTAGATTAAGCTACCAAGGTCGCTTATCAAGATGACTTTTGTCTTGCTCGTCACCAAGTCTTGGCGAAGTACCCCAACCTCGACTTATCCTTCTTAGCTGCTCTGGACATCCCCGAGGGGCCTTGTTGGGCCTGGTCAAAGATCGATCATCTCAACCTGCCCTTTGCTCCTCCTTCGGCATTAAAGGCTGCAACAAAGGATGCTGGGGATGGGACATCTCACAAAGGCAGGGTCCCTTAGATGTCCAGGGCTTCGCTTTCTCTTTTTCTTTGTAACCTTTTTCTTGTAATTTTTCTTTGTAACAAAGCGCCTTTTAATAGAATCTCTTCTTTCGTTTTGAAATTCGGCTAAGTCTCAAGACAAGTTTTCCTTTAAATAATCTCCGGTTCCAGGGGTTGATTTGACCATTTTCAGTCTAGGAACCTTGGGAAGATATTTTTTTGCACCTCTTATTAAGCATATTCAGCGCAACATTGGTTCTGGCAGAGCTTGGGCTATTTTTATTAGCCATGTTTAGCTGACGCGCCTTCGGGGAGAATGTGTGACTTTCGCAAGTAAATACTCACGCCTTGTTTGGTTAGATTTATTAGGTGGGGCAATTTTCCTCAGAAAGCTTTTTTGTACTTAGAATTTCTAAGTGTACAGTTTCCTAAAAAAAAAATTCTAAGTATAGAATTTCTTCAGAGTATCTGAGTGCCATATGTTCTTCAATTCTCTACCTTCGGCATCGTCGAGCTTATAAACTCTTGGCCATACCTCGTCAAGGACCAAATAAGGCCCTTCCCAGATTGCCCGAAGTACTCCGTGATATGGTCTTCAGGATTCAAACTCTGCCTTTCGAAGAACAAGGTCTCCATTCGTGATTCCTTTTTGCCTAACACACAGGTTTGCAGCCATGGCTACCCTTTACTGAAAAGCTTTTCTTCTAAGCTTGGTCATTTTTCTGTGTTTGTCAATTAGGTCGAGCTTAGTTCTCAGCCTGAGGTTGTTTCCTTCTTCGTCAAACACTTGTATCCTAACCGATGGCTAAACTACCTTGACAGGGATAATGGCCTCCGTGCCAAAGACAAGTGAGAAAGGTGTCTCACCTGTGGCCCTTCTGGGCGTTGTCTGATAGCTCTATAGCACATTAGGAAGTTATCCTGGCCATTTTCCCTTTGTTTCCCTCAATCTCTTTTCAGACCATCTTTTATGGTTCTGTTGGACACTTCTACCTGTCCGTTGCTCTGAGGATGAGCTACCGGGGTGAAGTGCATTCTTATACCGAGGTCGGTGATGAATTTTTGGAACCCCTTGTCAACAAATTGGGAACCATTGTCGGCCACTATCACCCTCGGTATGCCGAATTTGCATACAATGCTCTTCTAGATGAATTTTTGTATGTCCTTTGCCAAAATGGCTACCAGGGGCTCTGCCTCGACCCATTTAGTGAAGTAATCTATTGCGACCATGCAGAACTTTACTCCTCTGGGTGCAGTTGGGAGTGGCCCGATGAGGTCAATGCCCCATACTGCAAAGGGACAAGGGTAGTTAGCCGAGTTTATCGATTCCGAGGGTAGCCTCTAGACGTTGGCGTGTCTTTGGAAATTATCACATTTCTGGACAAACTGCCTTGCGTCATTTCTTAGGGTGGGCCAGAAGTACCCCTGGTGGAGTATTACTCCTGCCAAGGCATCAGTTCCAATGTGGGAACCATAAGCCCCCTCGTGGATTTCTTTGAGGACTGTCTCTATGTCCTTTTCACTGACACACCTTTATAGTGGACTCACGTACCCCTGTTAGTATAACTCTTCCCCGATTAGGAAATATCGTCCGGAACGTCTTCACACTTTTGCTGTTTCACGAGGGTCTTCGGGAAGCTCCGAGGTTGTAAGATACTTTTTTATGGGACTTTTCCATCCTCTTTCTGGGGTTGCTATGCTCATTATTGCTATGCTCGGGTGGCTTAGTACTTCAGTGGACTTTTTTGACTTGGCCAGACTATCTGCTTCAGCATTGTCTCAACGAGGCATGTTCTCAATGTGTACTACATCAAACTTCTGAATGAGCTTTGATACAAGCTCGTGATACTTTGCTAAAGTTGGGTCCTTCATGCTATAGTCTCCTGCTATCTGTCGGACCATTAGCTGAGAATCGCTGTGGGCCTTTAGGTTTCTTACACCAATTCTTCTAGCAAGGCGTAACCCTGCTATGAGGGCTTCATATTCTACCATATTGTTGGTGACGTTAAACCCGAATTTGATGGCTTTCGTAACTTCCATACCTTCGGGACCGCGAAGGATTACTCCAGCTCCTTGATGTTTGGAGCCAGAGGCCCCATCGACGAACAGAGTCCACTTAGGTTCGTTATTCCTGAGGTCGGGTTGACTTTCTTCGGCAATGGGTACTTCGGCAATGAAATCCACCAAAGCTTGAGCTTTTATTGCCTTCCTCGGATCATAGGTAATATCATACTCGCCGAGCTCGATGCACCACTTCGAAAGCCTTCCCGAGTGGTTTACCTTTTTCATGATGTCTCGAAGAGGCAGGTTGCTTCAAACAATAATGGGGTGGCCTTGGAAATACAGTCGTAGCCTTCTGCTTGCAAGCACCAGGGCGTAAATAGCCTTTTGTAGTACGGGGTACCTGACCTCAATACCATGTAGGGACTTGCTCACATAATATACTGGCCATTGCTTCACCCCCTCCTCCTTCACAAGGACCGAACTCAGCGCTTTTTCGGTGACGGTGAGGTATAGTATAAGGGGTTCCCCTTCTCGTGGCTCTTCCTAGGCCTTTTGGCAGTCTTCGTTCCAAGGATGCGCCTCGGTACCGTGGTCGCCACTATTTTTTGCTGCCTTAGTGAGGATTTTAAAGAACGGTCAGCAGCGATCTCCGTATCTGGAGATGAATCTGTCGAGGGATGTGATTCTCCCTGTGAGTCTCTGCACATCCTTCGTCGTCGTGGGAGTTCGGCATCTCAGTAGGGCCTTGACTTTTTCTGGATTGGCGTCAATACCTCTTTTTGACACCATAAATCCGAGGAACTTACTCGTGCTTACCCTAAACACGCATTTTTCAGGGTTGAGACGGATTCCGAAGGTCTTCAGCTGGTGGAATGTTTCCTCTAAGTCCGTGATATGACTATTAGGTAGTTTGCTCTTAACTATCATATCATCGACGTAGACTTCCATGTTCCTCCCATTTGGGAGTTGAAGACCCTGTTCATTAACCTCTGGTACGTGGTTCCTGCATTCTTAAAGCCGAAGGGCATTCTAATGTAGTAGTATGTACCAACTTCGGTGATGAAGGCGATTTTTTCCTTGTCTTTGGGGTCTGTCTTGATTTGATGATACCTACTGAAGGCGTCAAGGAAACTTAGGAGGCCATACTCGAGGGTTGAGTCCACCAACTGGTTTATTGGCAGCAGTGGATATGAATCTTTTGGGCAAGCATCGTTCACATTTCGGAAGTCGATGCACATTCAGAGTTTGTCACTCCCTTCCTTTGTGGCGATAACCATGTTACTAAGCCATTCGGGGTATTTGACTTCCCTAATTACACCTGCTTCTATTAGGTGCTGAACTTCGGTTTTAACGAAGTTGTTCTTATTCGCTGAGAGGCTTCACTTTTTTTATCAGATGGGCTTTGCCTCTAGGCGCACCTTAAGGCTATGTTGGATTATGCGAGGGTCTACCCCAGGCATGTCCTTTGGCGAGTAGGCGAACAGATCTTTGTTCATTAACAGGAAAGATACAAGTTTTTCCTTGTCACCTTCGGCCAATTTTTTCCCCGTTCTGGTACTTTGGCCTGGGACAACTTCTATATCTTCGGTTTTTACTTTCGCGGGGTCTTCTATTTATTCTTTCTTTGCCTCCCCTGTGAGTACGGCCTTTGCTTTTGCAGTCTGTGTGCAGCTCTTTGCTGGGGCCTTCCTTGCTTTGACAAACACCTTTCTCACTTCCCCTTGGCCGATGAAGATCTCAGCATCTCTATCCTTTGTGGCAAAGATGACAGTCAAGTATTTCACATCTGGGCAAATGTGGAGGTTTCCTTGTGTCTGTCTCCCAAGGATGGCATTATTTGATGAAGGGACGTTTATGATGATGAACCTTGTCATTGTGGAGGCAAAAAGCTCATCCTTGTTCTGTAGTGAAGTTCCCCTTAACATCAGAGGAAGGTCAATCCATTCAAGGACAAGGAGTTCGGACGGACCCACTCCGAAGGTAGGGGAGGTGACAGGCTTGAGATCGCCCTTCAGGATACCCAAACTTGGCATGAGATGAGAGAATAAGACGTCAGCGTTAGAACCGTCGTCGAGGAGTACTCTTTTGACGTCCCAACTCCCTATTCTTACCATGACTAGAAATGGGTCGTCATAAGGGAATACTATGGTAGACCCATCTTTCTGAAGAAGATTTTTTGATGGGTTACCATATTCCATCACCGATATCTCCCTGGCTTTTCTTTTTTTTTTCTGCCGAGGGTAGTCTAGTAGTGATCATCTATATTATTCCTGCTGGAGGTGGCAGATGTCTTTTGCGACTTCAGTTCTGGCGTCTATCGGAATCATATTCCTCGTCATCTCCTTTCCTTTCCTCTTCCCTCCTTCCCTTTGGGGAGGGCATCCGCAGGTAACGCCAAAGTTGGCCCTGCTTTATTAGAGGCTCTATATACTTCCTCAGCTAGAAGCAATCCTCAGTGTCATGCCCATGATCCTGATGAAATTGGCAAAACTTCTTCATGTTTTTTTTGTTTTCGGAAGTCATTGCCTTCGGACGCGGGATCGGGTTTCCTTGCTTTTCCATGGCCAGCAATATGTTTGTTCGGGAGGTGTTTAGGGGAGTAAACGACATTGGTCTTTTCCCCTTTTTTTTTTTCAAGTTTTTCCACCACCCTCGGCAGGATACAGGGGTTGACTACTTTTGCCTTCGGGATGGTGATGATTAGGCTTTGATCCTTCCATTCTCAGCTTTTCGGCTGTCATGTGCTGTTAAGTTCTTTGGTAAAACTTGCCAAGGGTGTCTGGAGGGTCTTTCGAGAAGTCGTAAAAGAGTTGCGAGTCCGGTCAAAGTCCCCGTATTATGGCGAGGATGCGTATCTCAGGACGGAAGTCTGGCACTCTCAGGGCCTCTCAATTAAATCTTTCGACATAGTCGCGAATGGTTTTCCCATTTCTCTGTGCTATGTCAAACATCTGGACGGGCATCTTTGCCGTTGGCCTACTGCCAATGAACTACTGTGTGAATGCTGTGGACAGCTCTTGGAAACTCATTATTGTTTTCGGGGCGAGGGAGTTGTACCATGCAGTTGTAGGACCGGAGAGGTTGAGCTCAAAGCATTTGCAGAGAGTGGCATCATTAGCACCGTGTAGCACCACACTGTGTCTGTACTTGGTCAGGTGGGCTTGAGGGTCACTACGTCCATCATAGGTCTCCAGGCGAGGGACTTGAAATTCATTTGGCATGGGTGCTTCTACTATCATTCGGACGAATGGTGACTCTTCTCCAGTGAAGGTCTCAGATAGCCTTGACCACACTAGCTTCCGGGCGATCTGCCTTTCTACCTTTTCCAGCCTTTCTAGGCTTTTTTCCATGAGGATGGTGGCCCTGGGCTATTCTCGCTGCCTAGAGGCCTCCGGCAACAAAGATTGATGCTGCCTTTTCGGGGAATGACTTTGGCGTCAGGGAAATGGTGATCTTTCCTCCGGTGAAGAGCTTTGTCAGCGGGAAGTCCTAGCCCCTTTTGACCCCGTTTCTCCAGTACGTCGGGCTTTAGGAGGCATGTCCTCCGTCGAGGATTCATCACGGATGTCCCTGCTCCCCGAACTTCGGTGAATAGATTTTGGGCTTCTCTCCCGACGGGGTGTTGGCGAGGATGCTCTTCGTCCCGAAGGCTGTTGTGACAACCTTTGATCTAGTTGTTGGGTCATTTCAGCCATAACGGAGCATTGAAAATGACATAGGAAGCTCATTGTAATGGTTAGAGGACGTTGGTCCTCAGGCAAGGAAGTCCCTACGGCAGGTTACTCGGTTGCCGGTTCAGCTTCCGGTGCGGACGGGGACTTCAAGAGTCCCTCGTCCTTAGAACGCCGAGTCTTAATGACAGCCACCTGAGAGTGGGTTCCCACAAACGGCACCAAATAATGCCCGTCGGCATCTTCGCTGTATGACATGGTGAGTCTGAAAGGGACTTCTGGTAACGGAGGAACGTCTAAATAGGGGACTTGCTAGGAGAGATTGCCTGAAATACTCAAAAAACAAGGTTTAGGAGGTCCCCAGAGTGTTTTTCCGGGGGAGGAGCCTCCGACGCCTAAGTCAGTATTTAGTGAGATGAAGAATGGTAAGAATAGGAGGTATGTTTTTCCTTAAAAGTCCACCCCTACTGAGGCCATTTCCTAAATATTTATAAGAAGATGTAAGGAGAAATCCGTCTGACATAGACTACTCAGATCATGACACGTGTTCGGTCAGATGTAGTTTATACCTTCAGGAATGGGGACCTCTAACTGGCCATAGGCCGTCTTGTCCAAGAGCCAGGGCTATAGTAGGTTTGCGTGTCAGGGCGTGTCCGAGGGTGGCGTGTCAGGGGCTCCTTAACCATTTTTTTCGTATTCTCAAGATCCCTTCGGTAAAAGAGACCTTTTCGGAACAGGAGGGTTTTTCCTTGAGGTCGCTTTGATCATCCGCGAGTCCCCTCGATGCGGATGATCCCTTTCGAGGGTGTCTTCCCCTGCCAGAGGTGGTGAGTCTTCCTCCTCCAAAGCCGGTTAGGTCATCCTACCGAGGATGGTGGTGCACCATATTCCCGAGGTTGGTCTTGTCACTCCCGAGGGGTGATGATGGATCACCGAGGTCGAATGGTTGAGGTGTCTACCTTCCCGAGGTTGCTGCTCTATTCCTCATGGCTGACGCCCACCTTTACATAGGGCGGCACTCTGCCCGAACTTGTGGGTTTGAAGGGCAACAGTGCTTCGGCTATCAGTTGTGAATGTTTCCATTCATTTCCAAACAAGTTATGAATATTTCCATTTTTTTCAAAACTAGTTGTGAATGTTTCCATTCACTCCAAACTAGTTGTGAATGTTTCCATTTCATTGCAAACAAGTTATGAGTGTTTCCATTTCTTTCCAAATAAGTTGTGAGTGCTTCCATTTCATTCCAAACTAGTTTTGAATGTTTCCAATCATTCCAAACTAATCATGAATGTTTCCATTTCATTCCAAACAAGTTGTGAATCTTTCCATTCATTCAAAAGTAGTTGCGGATGTTTTGCATTTCTTTCCATACTAGTTGTGAATATTTACATTCCATTCTAAACAAGTTGTGAATGTTTCCATTCATTCCAAACAGGTTGTGAATGTTACCATTCACTCCAAACTAGTTGTGAATGTTTCGATTTCATTCCGAACAAGTTGTGGATGTTTCCATTTCAATCCAAACTAGTTGTGAATGTTTCCATTTCATTACAGACAACTTGTGAAGGTTTCCATTTCATTCCAAACAACTTGTGAATGTTTCCATTTAATTCCAAACAAGTTGTGAATGTTTCCAATTGATTCCAAACTAGTTGTCAATGTTTCCGTTTCATTCCAACCAAGTTGTGAATGTTTCCATTTCATTCCAAACTTGTTGTCAATGTTCCATTTCATTCAAACTAGTTGTGAGTGTTTCCATTCATTCCGAACATGTGAATTTTTCCATTTCATTCCAAACAAGTTGTGAATGTTTCCATTCCATCCCAAACAGGCTGTGAATGTTGCAATTTCATTCAAAACAACTTGTGAATGTTTACATTCACTCCAAACTAGTTGTGAATGTTTCAATTTCATTCCAGACAAGTTGTGAGTGTTTCCATTTCATTCCAAACAAGTTGTGAGTGTTTCTATTCGATTCCAAACAACTTGGATTGTTTCCATTCATTCCAAACTAGTTGTTAATCTTTCCATTTCAACCCAAACAAGGTATGAATCCTTCCATTTAATTCCAAACAAGTTGTGGATGTTTCCATTTCATTCCACATAGGTTCTGAATGTTTCAATTTCATTCCAAACTAGTTGTGAATGCTTCCATTTCATTCCAAAGAAGTTGTGAATGTTTCCACTTCATTCCTACCAAGTTCTGAATGTTTCCATTTCATTCTAGACTTCTTACGAATGTTTCCATTTCATTCCAAATGAGTTGTGAATGTTTCAATTCATTCCAAACTAGATGTGAATGTTTCTATTTCATTCCAAACATGTTATGAACGTTTTCATCCCATTCCAAACAAGTTGTGAATGTTTCCATTTCATTCCAAACAAGGTGTGAATATATCCAATAATTCCAAAGTTGTTGTAAATATTTCCATTTCATTCCAAAAAGGTTGTGAATGTTTCCATTTCATTCCAAACAAGTTGCGATTGTTTCTACATCATTCAAAACTAGGTGTGAATGTTTCCACTCCTTCCAAACTAGTTGTGAATGTTTCCATTCCATTCCAAACTAGTTGTGAATGTTTCTATTTCATTCCAAACCAGTTGTGAACGTTTCCATTTCATTCCAAACAAGTTGTGAATGTTTCCATTTCATTCCACACAAGTTGTGAATGTTTCCATTTCATTCCAAACTTGTTGTGAATCTTTCCAATTCATTCCGAACTAGTTGAAAATGTTTCCATTCAATCCAAACAAGTTGTGATTGTTTCTGTTTCATTCCAAACAAGTAGTGATTGTTTCCATTTCATTCCAAACAAGTTGTGAATATTTCCATTTCATTCTAAACGAGTTGTGAATGTCTCCATTTCATTCCAAACCTATTGTCAATGTTTCCATTCATTCCAAACTAGTTGTGAATGTTTCCATTCATTTCAAACTTGTTGTGACTGTTTCCATTTCATTCAAAACATGTTGTGAATTTTTCCATTCTATTCCAAACAAGTTGTGAATGTTTCCTTTTCATTTAAAACTAGTAGTGAATGTTTCCATTCATTACAAACTAGTTGTGAATGTTTCCATTTCATTCCAAACATGTTGCGAATGTTTCCATTTCATTCCAAACGAGTTGTGAATGTTTCCATTTCAATCCAAACATATTGTGAACGTTTCCATTTCCTTCTAAATGAGTAGTGAATGTTTCCATTTTCTTCCAAACTTGTTCGAAATGTTTCCATTCATTCCAAACTAGTTGTGAACATTTCCATTTCAATCGAAACATGTTGTCAATCTTTCTATTTCATTGTAAATGAGTTGTGAATGTTTCCATTGCCTTCTAAACGAGTTGTGAATGTTCCTATTTCATTGCGAACTTGTTGTGAATGTTTCCATTCATTCCAACCAGTTGTGAATGTTTCTATTTCATTCCAAACTAGTTGTGAATGTTTCAATTTCATTCAAAACTAGGTGTGAATGTCTCTATTTCATTCAAAACTAGGTGTGAACGTTTCTATTTTATTCCAAACTAGTTGCGATTGTTTCTATTTCATTCAAAACTAGGTGTGAATGTTTCCATTCCTTCCAAACTAGTTGTGAATGTTTCCATTTCATTCCAAACTAGTTGTGAATCTTTCTATTTCATTCTAAACAAGTTGTGAACGTTTCCATTTCATTCAAAACAGGTTGTGATTGTTTCCATTTCTTTCCACACAAGTTGTGAATGTTTCCATTTCATTCCAAACTAGTTCTGAATGTTTCCAATTCATTCCAAACTAGTTGTGAATGTTTCCATTTCATTCCAAACTAGTTCTGAATGTTTCCAATTCATTCCAAACTAGTTGTGAATGTTTCCATT
>KK900437.1:92965-107959 GCA_000696445.1 Aquilaria agallochum
TAGTTGTGAATGTTTCCATCTCATTCCAAACAAGTAGTGAATGTTCGCATTTCATTCCAAACAAGTTGTGAATGTTTCCATTTCATTCCAAACAAGTTGTGAATGTCTCCATTTCATTCCAAACTTATTGTGAATGATACCATTCATTCCAAACATGTTGTGAATGTTTCCATTCATTCCGAACTTCTTGTGACTGTTTCCATTCATTCCGAACATGTTGTGAATTTTCCATTCTGTTCCAAACAAGTTGTGAATGTTTCCTTTTCATTTAAAACTAGTAGTGAATGTTTCCAATCATTCCAAACTAGTTGTTAATGTTTCCATTTCATTCAAAACATGTTATGAATGTCTCCATTTCATTCGAAACGAGTTGTGAATCTTTCCATTTCATTCTAAACATGTTGTGAGTGTTTCCATTTTATTCTAAACGAGTTGTGAATGTTTCCATTTCATTCCAAACTTTTTCTGAATGTTTCCATTCATTCGAAACTAGTTGTGAATGTTTCCATTCCATTCCAAACTTGTTGTGAATGCTTTACATTTCCTTCTAAACAACTTCTGAATGTTTCCATTTTATTCCAAACATGTTGTGAAAGTTTGCAATTCCATCTAAACAACTTGTGAATGTTTCCTTGTAAACAAGTTGTGAATGTTTCCATTTCATTCCAAACATATTGTGAATGTTTCCATTTCCTTCTAAAAGAGTTGTGAATGTTTCCATTTCATTCCAAACTTGTTGTGAATGTTTCCATTCATTCCAAACTAGTTTTGAATGTTTCTATTTCATGCCAAACATGTTTTGAACGTTTCCATTTCATTCTAAACAAGTTGTGAATGTATACTTTTAAACCAGTTGTGAATGTTTCCATTTCATTCCAAACTATTTGTGAATGTTCCCATTTCATTCCAAACATGTTGTGAAAGTTTCCATTTCAATCTAAATGAGTTGTGAATGTTTCCACTTCATTCTGAACATGTTGTGAATGTTTTCATTTCCTTCTAAATGAGTTGTGAATGTTTGCATTTCATTCCAAACTCATTTTGAATGTTTCCATTCATTCCAAACTAGTCGGGAATGTTTGCATTCCATTCCAAACATGTTGTGAATGTTTCCATTTCCTTCTAAACAACTTGTGATTGTTTCCATTTCATTCTAAACATGTTGTGAATGTTTCCATTTCCTTCTAAAGAACTTGTGAATGTTCCCTTTTAAACCAGTTGCGAATGTTTCCATTCATTCCAAACATGTTGTGAATGTTTTCATTCAATTCTAAACAAGTTATGAATGTTTCCATTTCGTTGAAAACTCATTGTGATTGTTTCTGCTGGGTTTCAGGAGCCAAACAGTGCAGCGGAATTTAACCGAAACCCTCCAGGATCCAAGTGAAACGGGGTAAATCAGGTGTTCGAAGATTTTCATACCTAATTTTTGGTTGAGATCTCTCACTCAACTGTATAGTCGAATCACAAAACTTGAACAATTGACGTGTTCAAGCTCTCTATGGTTTCCACACAAGTTTCTCAGGATCACCACGCTTCAACCACGTCCCGGAAGATGCATTTCTCTGGCGCTCGCAGTGCTAGCTTGCATCCTCTAAGGAATTACAAGAGAAGAGTGCAGCTATCCTTTTGGGAGGCTAGGGCAAGGAGACCTGCGAATTTCTCACTAGAAGTTGTATTTATAGTGAGACTTAACTTCCAAGCCTAATGGGTTTCAAAGCCCTAATCCAATTAGGATTTAATTTCGGGCTTAATAATAGCTCAACTATTGGGCCCATTATTAATACGAAATTATTGTGAACCCAAAACCCAAAACCCAAATTATTAGCCCATGCACTCTAATGATCCAAATAGCTCTATGTGTGCGACCCAGTAAGCTCTTACCACGTTGGCAATGATCATAAATCACATTTATGGTCATAAGCAAAGAGCGGTGTCTAGCAACACATCATTGCTACCCAAGTGACAAGATTGTCGATGATTCGACTAAACCTTTATGATCATCGATTGTTTCCATTTCATTCCAAAATGTTGTGAATGTTTCCATTTCTTTCAAAATTGGTTGTGAATGTTTCCATTCATTCCAAACTAGTTGTGATTGTTTCCATTTCATTCCAAAATGTTGTGAATGTTTCCATTTCTTTCAAAATTGGTTGTGAATGTTTCCATTCATTCCAAACTACTTGTAAATGTTTCCATTTCATTCAATCAAAACTAATTGTAAATGTTTCCATTCAATCCAAACCAGTTGTGGCTGTTTCAATTTCTTTCAAAACTAGTTGTGAATGTTTCTATTTCATTCCAAACAAGTTGTGATTGTTTCCATTTCATTCTAAACAAGTTGTGAGTGTCTCCAGTTCATTCCGAACTAGTTGCGAATGTTTCCATTTTATTCCAAACTAGTTTTGAAAGTTTCCATTCAATCGAAACAAGTTGTGATTGTTTACATTTCATTCCAAACAAGTTGTGAATGTTTCAATTTTATTCCAAACAAGTTGTAAATGTTTTCATTTCATTCCAAATGAGTTGTGAATGGTTCCATTCATTCCAAACTAGTTATGAATGTTTCCATCTCGTTACAAACAAGTTGTGAATCTTTCCATTCATTCAAAAGTAGTTGTGGATGTTTCCATTTTCTTCCATACAAGTTGTGAATATTTACGTTCCATTCCAAACAAGTTGGGAATGTTTCCATTTCATTCCAAATAGGTTGTGAATGTTCCCATTCACTCCAAACTAGTAATGAATGTTTCCATTTCATTCCGAACAACTTTTACATGTTTCCATTTCATTCCGAACAACTTGTGAATGTTTCCATTTAATTCCAAACAAGTTGTGAAAGTTTCCAATTGATTCCAAACTAGTTGTGAACGTATCCGTTTCATTCCAAACAAGTTGTGAATGTTTCCATTTCATTCCAAACTTGTCATCAATGTTCCATTTCATTCAAACTAGTTGTGAGTGTTTCCATTCATTCCAAACATGTGAATTTTTCCATTACATTCCAAACAAGTTGTGAATGTTTCCATTCCATCCCAAACAGGTTGTGAATGTTGCATTTTCAATCAAAACAACTTGTGAATGTTTCCATTCATTCCAAACTAGTTGTGAATGTTTCAATTTCATTCCAGGCAAGTTGTGAGTGTTTACATTTAATTCCAAACAAGCTGTGATTGCTTCCATTTCATTCCAAACAAGTTGTGATTGTTTCCATTTGATTCCAAATGACTTGGAATGTTTCCATTCATTCCAAACTAGTTGTGAATCTTTCTATTTCAACCCAAACAAGGTGTGAATCCTTCTATTTAATTCCAAACAAGTTGTGAATGTTTCCATTACATTCAAAACTTGTTGTGAATGTTTCCATTCATTCCAAAACAAGTTGTGAATGTTTCCATTTCATTCCAAAAAACTTGTGAGTGTTTCCATTCATTCCAAACTAGTTGTGAATGTTCCAATTCATTCAAAAAAAGATGTGAATGTTTCCATTTCATTCCTAACAAGTTCTGAATGCTTCTATTTCATTCAAAACTAGTTGTGAATGTTTCTATTTCATTCAAAACTAGTTGTGAATGTTTCCATTTCATTCATAAGTAGTTGTGAATGTTTCCACTCCATTCCAAACAAGTTGTGAATGTTTTAATCTCATTCCAAAAAAGTCGTGAATGTTTCCATTTCATTCCACATAGGTTGTGAATGCTTCAATTTCATTTCAAACTAGTTGTGAATGCTTCCATTCCATTCCAAAGAAGTTGTGAATGTGTCCACTTCATTCCAACCAAGTTCTGATTGTCTCCATTTCATTCAAAACTTGTTGTGAAATGTTTCTATTTCATTCCAAATGAGTTGTGAATGTTTCCATTTCATTGCAAACGAGTTGTGAATGTTTCAATTCATTCCACACTAGATGTGAATGTTTCTATTTCATTCCAAACATGTTCTGAATGTTTCCATCCCATTCCACACAACTTGTTAATGTTTCCATTTCATTCCAAACAATGTGTGAATGTTTCCAATAATTCCAAAGTAGTTGTGAATATTTCCATTTCATTCCAAACAAGTTGTGAATCTTTCCATTTCATTCCAAAAATGTTGTGAATGTTTCCATTTCATCCCAAACAAGTTGCGATTGTTTCTATTTCATTCAAAACTTGTTGTGAATGTTTCCATTTCATTCCAAACTAGTTGTGAATGTTTCTAGTTCATTCCAAATGAGTTGTGAACGTTTTCATTTCATTCCAAACAAGTTATGATTGTTTCCATTTCATTCCAAACTAGTTGTGAATGTATCCAATTCATTCCAAACTAGTTGTGAATGTTTCCATTCAATCCAAACAAGTTGTGATTTTTTCCATTTCACTCCAAACAAGTAGTGAATGTTTCCATTTCATTCCAAACAAGTTGTGAATGTTTCCATTTAATTTCAAACAAGTTATGAATGTCTCATTTTCATTCCAAGCTTATTGTGAACGTTTCCATTCACTCCAAACTAGTTGTTAATGTTTCCATTCATTCCAAACTTGTTGTGACTGTTTCCATTTCATTCGAAACATGTTGTGAATTTTTCAATTATATTCCAAACAAGTTGTTATTGTTTCCATTTCATTCAAAACTAGTAGTGATTGTTTCGATTCATTCCAAACTAGTTGTGAATGTTTCCATTTCATTCCAAACGTGTTGCGAATGTTTCCATTTCACTCCAAATGAGTTGTGAATGTTTCCACCTCATTCCAAACATGTTGTGAATGTTTCCATTTCCTTCTAAACGAGTTGTGAATGTTTCCATTTCATTCCAAACTTGTTCTGAATGTTTCCATTCATTCCGAACTAGTTGTGAAAGTTTCCATTTCATTCCAAACATGTTGTCAATCTTTCCATTTCATTCCAAACGGGTTGTGAATATTTCCATTTCATTCCAAACATGTTGTGAATGTTTCCATTTCCTTCTAAATGAATTATGAATGTTTCCATTTCATTCCAAACTTGTTGTGAATGTTTCCTTTATTCCAACTAGTTGTGAATGTTTCCATTTCATTCTAAACTAGTTTTGAATGTTTCTATTTCATTCAAAACAAGGTGTGATTGTTTCTATTTCATTCAAAACTAGGTATGAATGTTTCTATTTCATTCCAAACGAGTTATGAACGTTTCCATTTCATTCTAAACAAGTTGTGATTGTTTCCATTCCTTTCCGCACAAGTTGTGAATGTTTCCATTTCATTCTAAACTAGTTCTGAATGTTTCCAATTCATTCCAAACTACTTGTGAATGTTTCCATTCAATCCAAACAAGTTGTGATTGTTTCCATTTCATTCCAAACAAGTAGTGAATGTTTCTATTTCAATCGAAACAAGTTGTGAATATTTCCATTTCATTCCAAATGAGTTGTAAATGTCTCCATTTCATTCCAAACTTATTGTGAATGTTACCATTCATTCCAAACTAGTTGTGAATGTTTCCATTCATTCCAAACTTGTTGTGACTGTTTCCATTTCAATCCAAGCATGTTGTGAATTTTTCCATTCTATTCCAAACAAGTTGTGAATGTTTCCTTTTCATTTTACACTAGCAGTGAATGTTTCCATTCATTCCAAACTAGTTGTGAATGTTTCCATTTCATTCAAAACATGTTGTTAATGTTTCCATTTCCTTCTAATTGAGTTGTGAATGTTTCCATTTCATTCCAAACTTGTTGTGAATGTTTCCATTCGTTCCAACTAGTTGTGAATGTTTCCATTTCATTCCAAACTAGAATGTTTCCATTTCATTCCAAACTAGTTGTGAACATTTATATTTCATTGAAAACAAGGTGTGATTGTTTCTATTTCATTCAAAACTGGGTGTGAATGTTTCTATTTCATTCCAAACTTGTTGTGAATGTTTCTATTTCATTCCAAACGAGTTGTGAACGTTTCCATTTTATTCCAAACAAGTTATGATTGTTTCCATTCCTTTCCACACAAGTTGTGAACGTTTCCATTTCATTCCAAACTAGTTCTGAACGTTTCCAATTCATTCCAAACTAGTTGTGAATGTTTTTATTCGATCCAAACAAGTTGTGATTGTTTGTATTTCATTCCAAACGAGTAGTGAATGTTTCTATTTCATTCCAAATGAGTTTTGAATGTCTCCATTTCATTCCAAACTTATTGTGAATGTTACCATTCATTCCAAACTAGTTGTGAATGTTTCCATTGATTCCAAACTTGTTGTGACTGTTTCCATTTCAATCGAAACATGTTGTGAATTTTTCCATTCTATTCCAAACAAGTTGTGAATGTTTCCTTTTCATTTTACACTAGTAGTGAATGTTTCCATTCATTCCAAACTAGTTGTGCACATTTCCATTTCATTCAAAACATGTTGTTAATGTTTCCATTTCCTTCTAAATGAGTTGTGAATGTTTCCATTTCATTCCAAACTTGTTGTGAATGTTTCCATTCATTTCAACTAGTTGTGAATGTTTCCATTTCATTCCAAACTAGTTGTGAACATTTCTGTTTCATTGAAAACAAGGTGTGATTGTTTCTATTTCATTCAAAACTAGGTGTGAATGTTTCTATTTCATTCCAAACTTGTTATGAATGTTTCTATTTCATTCCAAACGAGTTGCAAACGTTTCCATTTTATTTGAAACAAGTTGTGATTGTTTCTATTCCTTTCCACACAAGTTGTGAACGTTTTCATTTCATTCTAAACTAGTTCTGAATGTTTCCAATTCATTCCAAACTAGTTGTGAATGTTTTTATTCAATCCAAACAAGTTGTGATTGTTTCCATTTCATCCCAAACAGAAGTGAATGTTTCTATTTCATTCCAAACAAGTTGTGAATATTTCCATTTCATTCCAAATGAGTTTTGAATGTCCCCATTTCATTCCAAACTTATTGTGACTGTTACCATTCATTCCAAACTAGTTGTGAATGTTTCCATTCATTCCAAACTTGTTGTGACTGTTTCCATTTCAATCTAAACATGTTGTGAATTTTTACATTCTATTCCAAACAAGTTATGAATGTTTCCTTTTCATTAAACACTAGTAGTGAATGTTTCCATTCATTCCAAACTAGTTGTTAATGTTTCCATTTCATTCAAAACATGTAGTGAACGTTTCCATTTCATTCCAAACGAGCTGTTTATGTTTCCATTTCATCCAAACATGTTGCGAGTGTTTCCATTTCCTTCTCAACGAGTTGTGAATGTTTCCATTTCATTCCAAACTTATTCTGAACGTTTCCGTTCATTCCAAACTAGTTGTGAACATTTCCATTTCATTCCAAACATGTTGTGAATCTTTCCATTTCATTCTAAACGAGTTATGGATGTTTCCATTTCATTCCAAACATGTTGTGAATGTTTCCATTTTCTTCTAAACGAGTTGTGGATGTTTTCAATTCATTCCAAACTTGTTGTGAATGTTTCCGTTCATTCCAAACTAGTTGTGAAAGTTTCCATTCCATTCCAAACATGTTGTGAATGTTTCCATTTCATTCTAAACAAGTTGTGAATGTATCCTTCCAAAGAAGTTGTGAATGTTTCCATTCATTCCAAACCTGCTGTAATTGTTTTCATTTTATTCCAAACTATTTGTAAATGTTTCCATTTCATTCCAAACATGTTGTGATTGTTTCCAGTTCGTTCTAAACGAGTTATGAATGTTTGCATTTCATTCCAAACATGTTGTGAATGTTTCCATTTCCTTCTAAACAACTTGTTAATGTTTCCTTCTAAACTACTTGCGAATGTTTCCATTCATTCCAAACATGTTGTGAATGTTTCCATTCCACTCTAAACAAGTTGTGAGTGTTTCCAATTCATTGAAAACTCATTGTGATTGTTTCCATTCATTCCAAACTATTTATGATTGTTTCCAATTCATTCCAAACAAGTTGTAAATGTTTCCATTTCATCCCAAACCGGTTGTGAATGTTTCCATTTCTTTCCAAACATGTTGTGAATGTTTCCAGTTCATTCCAAACTAGTTTTGAATGTTTCCATTCACTCCAAACTAGTTGTGAATGTTTCCATTTCATTCAAAAATGTTCTGAATGTTTCCATTTCTTTCAAAATTTGTTGTGAATGTTTCGATTCATTCCAAACTAGTTGTAAATGGTTCCATTTCATTCAATCAAAACTAGTTGTGACTGTTTCAATTTCTTTCGAAACTAGTTCTGAATGTTTCTATTTCATTCCAAACAAGTTGTAATTGTTTCCATTTCATTCCAAACAAGTTGTGAATGTCTCCAGTTCATTCCAAAGAAGTTGTGAATGTTTCCACTTCATTCCAACCAAGTTTTGAATGTTTCCATTTTATTCCAGACTTCTTGTGAATGTTTCCATTTCATTCCAAATGAGTTGTGAATGTTTCCATTTCATTCCAAACAAGTTGTGAATGTTTCAATTCATTCCAAACTAGATGTGAATGTTTCTATTTCATTCCAAACATGTTCTAAATGTTTCCATCCCATTCCAAACAAGTGGTGAATGTTTCCATTTCATTCCAAACAAGGTGTGAATGTTTCCATTTCATTCCAAACAAGTAGTGAATGTTTCCATTTCATTCCAAAGATGTTGTGAATGTTTCCATTTCATTTCAAACGAGTTATGAATGTCTCCTTTTCATTCCAAGCTTATTGTGAACGTTTCCATTCATTCCAAACTAGTTGTGAATGTTTCCATTCATTCCAAACTTGTTGTGACTGTTTCCATTTCATTCGAAACATGTTGTGAATTTTNCCATTCTATTCCAAACAAGTTGTGACTGTTTCCATTTCATTCAAAACTAGTAGTGATTGTTTCCATTCATTCCAAACTAGTTGTGAATGTTTCCATTTTATTCCAAATGTGTTGCGAATGTTTCCATTTCATTCCAAATGAGTTGTGAATGTTTCCATTTCATTCCAAACATGTTGTGAATGTTTCCATTTCCTTCTAAACGAGTTGTGAATGTTTCCATTGCCTTCTAAACGAGTTTTGAATGTTTCTATTTCATTAAAAACTTGTTATGAATGTTTCCATTGACTTCTAAACGAGTTGTGAATGTTTCTATTTCATTGCAAACAAGTTGTGATTGTTTCCATTCCATTCCAAACAAGCAGTGAATGTTTCTATTTCATTCCAAATGAGTTGTGAATGTCTCCATTTCATTCCAAACTTATTGTGAATGTTACCATCCATTCCAAACTAGTTGTGATTGTTTCCACTCATTCCAAACTTGTTGTGACTGTTTCCATTTCATTCCAAACATGTTGTGAATTTTTCCATTCTATTCCAAACAAGTTGTGAATATTTCCTTTTCATTTAACACTAGTAGTGAATGTTCCCATTCATTCCAAACTAGTTGTGAATGTTCCCATTTCATTCAAAACATGTTGTGAATGTTTCCATTTCATTCCAAAACGAGTTGTTTATGTTTCCATTTCATCCAAACATGTTGCGAGTGTTTCCATTTCCTTCTAAACGAGTTGTGATTGTTTCCATTTCATTCCATACTTGTTCTGAATGTTTCCATTCATTCCAAACTAGTTGTGAACGTTTTCATTTCATTCCAAACATGTTGTGAATCTTTCCATTTCATTCTAAACGAGTTGTGAATGTTTCCATTTCATTCCAAACATGTTGTGAATGTTTCCATTTTCTTCTAAACGAGTTGTGAATGTTTCCAATTCATTCGAAACTTGTTGTGAATGTTTCCATTCTTTCCAAACTAGTTGTGAAAGTTTCCGTTTCATTCCAAACATGTTCTTAATGTTTCCATTTCATTCTAAACAAGTTGTGAATGTATCCTTCTAAAGGAGTTGTGAATGTTTCCATTCATTCCAAACTTGTTGTGAATGTTTCCATTTCATTCCAAACTATTTGTGAATGTTTCCATTTCATTCCAAACATGTTGTGAATGTTTCCACTTCATTCCAAACATGTTGTGATTGTTTTCATTTTCTTTTAAACGATTTGTGAATGTTTCCACTTCACTCCAAACTAGTTGTGAATTTTTCCGTTCCATTCCAAACATGTTGTGAATGTTTCCATTTCATTCTAAACGAGTTGTGAATGTTTCCATTTCATTCCGAACATATTCTGAGTGTTTCCATTTCCTTCTAAACAACCTGTGAATGTTTCCTTCTAAACCAGTTGCGAATGTTTCCATTCATTCCAAACATGTTGTGAATGTTTCCAATCATTCCAAACTAGTTGTGAAAGTTTCCATTTCATTCTAAAGTAGTTGTGAATGTTTCCATTTCCTTCCAAACTAGTTGTGAATGTTTCCAATCAATCAAAACAGGTTGCGAATGTTTCCATTCCATTCGAAACATGATGTGAATATTTCCATTCCATTCCAAAATGAGTTGTGAATGTCTCCATTTGCTTCAAAACTAGTTGTGAACGTTTCCATGCATTCCAAGCAAGTTACGAATGTTTCCATTTCACTCCAAACAAGTTGTGAATGTTTCCATTTCATTCCAGACAAGTTGTGAATGTTGCCATTCATTCCAAACAAGTTGTGAAAGTTTCCATTTCGTTCCAAACAAGTTGTGAATGTTTCCTTTTCATTCCAAACAAATTGTGAATGTTTCCCTTTCATTCCAAACAACTTGTGAATGTTTCCATTACATTTCAAACATGTTCTGAATGTTTCGGTTCATTCCAAAATAGTTGTGATTCATTCCATCTCATTCCAGACAAGTTCTGAACGTTTCCATTTCATGCCAAACAAGGGTGAATGTCTCCATTCACTCGAAAGTGGTTGTGAATGTTTCCATTTCATTCCAATTGAGTTGTGAATTTTTCAATTTCATTCCAACTAGTTGTGAATGTTTCCATTTCATTCCAAACAAGTCGTGAATGTTTCAATTCATTCCAAAATAGTTGTGAATGTTTCCAATCATTCCAAATAAGTTGTGACCATTTCCATTTCATTCCAAACATGTTGTGAATTTTTCCATTCCATTGCAAGCAAGTTGTGAATGTTTCCATTCATTCCAAAATAGTTATGAATGTTTCCATTTCATTCCAAACAAGTTGTGAATGCTTCCATTATATTCGAAACAAGTTGTGAATGTTTCTTTTCATTCCAAAATAATTGTGAATCTTTCCATTCCAGTCCAAACAAGTTGTGAATGTTTCCATTTCATTCGAAACTAATTCTGAATGTTTCCATTCCTTCCAAACTAGTTGTGAGTGTTTCTATTTCAATCCAAAGCTGTTGCTAATGTTTCCATTCCCTTCCGAACAAGTTGTGAATGTTTACATTTTTTTTGAAACTAGTTGTGAATGTTTTCATTTCATTCCAAACTTGTTGTGAATGTTTCCATTTCACTACAAACTAGTTGTGAATGTTTCCATTTCATTCAAAACAAGTTGTGAATATTTGCATTTCATTCAAAACAAGTTGTGAATGTTTCCATTTCATTCCAAACAACTTGTGAATGTTTACATTGATTCCAAACCAGTTGTGATTGTTTCGATTTCACTACAGACTAGTTGTGAATGTTTCCATTTGATTCAAAACAAGTTGTGAATGTTTGCATTTCATTCCTAACAACTTTTTAATGTTTCTATTTCATTCCAAACAACTTGTGAATTTTTACATTGATTCAAAACTAGTTGTGAATGTTTCCATTTCATGCCAAACAAGTGTGAATGTTTCCATTCACTCCAAAGTGGTTGTGAATGTTTCCATTTCATTCCAATTGAGTTGTGAGTGTTTCAATTTCATTCCAAACAAGTTGTGGTTGTTTCCATTTCTTTCCAAACAAGTTTTGAATGTTTCCATTTCATAGAAAACTAGTTGTGAATGTTTCCATTTCATTCCAAATGAGTTGTGAATGTTTCCATTTCATTCTAACTACTTGTGAATGATTCCATTTCATTCCAAATAAGTTTTGAATGTTTCCATTCATTTTGAAATAGTTGTGAATGTTTCCAATCATTCCAAACTAGTTGTGGCTATTTCCAATTTATTCCAAACATGTTTTGAATGTTTCCATTCCATTGCAAAATAAGTTGTGAATGTTTCCAGTCCATTCCAAAATAGTTGTGAATGTTTCCATTCATTCCAAACTAGTTATGAATATTTCCATTTCATTTCAAACATGTTATGAACGTTTCCATCAAATTCCAAACAAGTTGTGAATGTTTCCATTTCATTTGAAACTAATTGTGAATGTTTCCATTCCTTCCAAACTAGTTGAAAATGTTTCTATTTCACTCCAAACATGTTGTCAAGGTTTCCATTTCTTCCCGAACAACTTGTGAATGTTTCCATTTTTTTCAAAACTAGTTGGGAATGTTTCCATTTCATTCCAAAACAAGTTGTGAATGTTTCCATTTCATTCGAAACCAATTTTGATTGTTTCCATTTCACCCCAAACTAGTTGTGAATGTTTCCATTTCATTCCAAACTAGTTGTGCATGTTCTCATTTCATTCCAAACAACTTGTGAATGTTTGCAATCATTCCGAACTAGTTGTGAATGTTTCCATTTCATTCCGAACAAGTTGTGGATGTTTCCACTTCATTCCAAACTAGTTGTGAATGTTTCCATTTCATTTCAAACTAGTTGTGAATGTTTCCATTTCATTCCAAACTAGTTGTGAATGTTTCCATTTCATTCCAAAACTAGTTGTGAAAATTTCCATTTCACTCCAAACTAGTTGTGAATGTTTCCATTTCTTCCAAACTAGTTGTGAATGTTTCTATTTCATTGACAACAATTTATGAATGTTTCCATTCATTCAAAAAAAGTTGTGAATGTTTCCATTTATTCCAAACCAGTTGGGAATGTTTCCATTTCATTCCAAACAAGTTGTGAATGTTGCCATCTCATTCCAAACAAGTTGCGAATGTTTCCATTCGAAACAAGTTGTAAATGTTTCTATCTCATACCAAAAAGGTTGCGAATGTTTCCCTTTTCATTGCAAACAAGTTGTGAACTTTGTGAACGTTCCCATTTCATTTCATTTCATTCAAAAAAAGTTGTGAATGGATCCATTTGGTTCCAAAGAAAATGTTTCCATTTCATTCCGAACAAGTTGTGAATGTTTCCAATACATTCCAAACAACTTGTGAATGTTTCCATTTCATTCCAAACTAGTTGTAAGTGTTTTCATTTCTTTCCGTACTAATTGTGACTATTTCCATGTCATTCCAAACAACTTGGGAATGTTTCCATCTCATTGCAAACAACATGTGATTGTTCGCACGTCATTCCAAACAACTTGTGAATGTTTCTGTTTCATTAGAAACTAGTTGTCAATGTTTCCATTTCATTCCAAACAAATTATGAAGGTTTCCATCTCATTCCAAACTAGTTGTGAATGTTTCCATTCATTCCAAACTAGTTATGAATGTTTCAATTTCATTCCAAACAAGTTGTGCATGTTTCCAATTCATTCCAAACAGTTCTGAATGTTTCCAGTCCATTCCAAACTAGTTGTGAATGTTTCCATTTCATTCCAAACTAGTTTTGAATGTTTCCATTCCCTCCACACTATTTGTTAATGTTTCTATTTCATTTCAAACATGTTGTGAACGTTTCCATTCTATTCCAAACAATTTGTGAATGTATCTATTCCATTCCAAACAAGTTGTGAATGTTTCCACAATTTTCAAAACTAGTTGTGAATGTTTCCATTTCATTCCAAATAAGTTGTGAATGTTTGCATTTCATTCCAAACTAGTTGAGATTGTTTCCATTTCATTCCAAACTACTCGTGATTCTTTCCATCTCATTCCAAACAAGTTGTGAATGTTTCAATTTCATTCCAAACTAGCTGTCAATGTTTCTATTCCTTCCAAACTAGTTGTCAATGTTTCCATGTCATTCCAAACAAGTTGCCAATGTTTCCGCTTGTTCCAAGACTAGATGTGAATGTTTCCATTTCATTTCAAAAAAGTTGTGAATGTTTCCATTTCATTCCAAACAAGTTGTGAATGTTTTCGTTTCATTCCAAAGTAGTTGTGAATGTTTCCATTCAATCGAAACTAGTTGCGAATGTTTCTCTTTCATTCAAACGTAGTTGTAAATGTTTCCACTTCATTTGAAACTAGTCGTGAATGTTTCCATTCATTCCAAACTTGATCTATATGTGTCCATTTCATTCCAAACATGTTGGGAATGTTTCCTTTCCATTCAAAACAAGTTGTGAATGTTTCCATTTCATTCAAAACAGGTTGTGAATGTTTCCATTCATTCTAAATTAATTGTGAATGTTTCCATTTCAATCCAAACAGGTTGTGAATGTTTCGATTCATTTGAAACCAGTTATGAATATTACCATTTCATTCCAAACAAGATGTGAATGTTTCCATTCATTGTAAACTAGTAGTGAGTGTCTCCATTTCATTCCAAACAAGTTGTGAGTGTTTCCTTTTCATTCCGAACATGTTGTGAAATTTTCCATTTCATTCCAAACTAGTTGTGATCATTTCCATTTCATTCCAAACTAGTTGGGAAAGTTTTTATTACTTCCAAACTAGTTGTGAATGTTTCCATTTCATTCCAAACTTGTTGTGAGTGTTTCCATTCATTCAAAATTCATTGTGAATGTTTCTATTTCATTCCAAACATGTTGTGAATGTTACCATTCCATTCCAAACAAGTTGTGAATGTTCCATTCATTCCAAACAAGTTGTGAATGTTCCATTCATTCCAAACAAGTTGTGAATGTTCCATTCATTCCAAACTAGTTCTAAATGTTTCCATTTCATTCCAAACATGTTGGGAATGTTTCCTTTCCACTCAAAACAAGTTGTGAATGTTTCTATTTCATTCAAAATAGGTTGTGAATGTTTGCATTCATTGTAAACTAGTTGTGGATGTTTCCATTTCAATCCAAACAGGTTGTGAACGTTTCGATTCATTTGAAACCAGTTATGAATATTACCATTTCATTCCAAACAAGTTGTGAATGTTTCCATTCATTCTAAACTAGTTGTGAGTGTTTCCATTTCATTCCAAACAAGTTGTGAGTGTTTCCTTTTCATTCCGAACATG
>KK900438.1:0-22811 GCA_000696445.1 Aquilaria agallochum
GTAAGTTTAGACTTAATAGTTGATACCACTATGTAGTTTGATGCATTCATTGCAACTCTTTTTTCTTAACCCTCCCCATCATGGTGAAGTCGGTATTCAATCGCATGACCGGTTTCAGCACCAAAGGACCAGTTCCTTTATATGAAGAATTCAATTGTCTATATAGTTCTTTTTTTTTTTTTATCATATTCTGAACATTAATGAATATTCATTTTATCATGATTGCCTGGCTAAATAAATGTTTGCAATTGTGTTACAATTCCGGCTTTACTTAGGTTCAATTCAACCAGTGCTGTGAACTCAGATGCAGAGGGCGATTTCATCAAAATCTGTGTGGAGGAGGAACATTTTTTGTTCCCAACATTCTTAAACTACGCTGTTCCACTTGATGCATGTGTTTGGCTGTATGCCCTTGAATCGTGCGTGCATTTTGGAAAGAAGCACATGTATAATTAGAGGCAGCTGGAGAAAGGGACTAGAGATGGGCGCTAGGTCTACCCGACTCATGACCTGCCCAAATCGGCTGGTCCAAGGCCTGGATCAAGGAGGACCGGGATCAGCCCAATCCTAGGCGGGGCGGGTTTGGAGGTTTTTTTGTTATTTTATTTAAAAAATTTGAAACATAATTAATTGTATATGTAATAAATATTTTTAAGAAAAAACACTACCTCTGGTTCAAGTTTTATTAAGTTAAAAAATCAAACGGCACTTACAAATAATTGGAATGAGCCTTAGATTTTAAAATGGCAAAAACATTCTGAAAATGTTAAAACATAGAAACCTATGATCTGTGTTTAACAGCATAATCAAATCAAATACAAACTACATGTATGATTAAAAAAAAAATTTAAGTCTCAATTTCGGTTATTACCTCGTCATCTGAACTCTTTTGGTCTTGTTGCTAGAGTGCTGCGAGGCCTCAATATCGATTGCACATGCATACTTCTACCACCTCATGTGTCAATCTTAATCGTTTCTTCTATATCATCCGTTTTCCTGCACTAAACGTTACCTCGGATGATACAGTGGAGACTAGAACGGTAAAAATCTTCTGTGCGATTATCAACAAGATCAGAAACCTTGATCACTTTTGTTTCCACCACTCTAATATATCGACGTTGCTTGATTCAAACAATGTGTTGAGATAGTCATCGACCTTAGTTAATCCCGATGTCGTCGGTCAAGGTCATTTAAGCATTTGGAGGGCCGAGTTGAACTTCATGAGATTGATCTCCTTAGAGGCTCAGTTTAAAAAGCTTTGATCTTACCATATTCGAATGTCGCTCACAATATAACTTGTATAAAGAATGCAAGTACTCAGAAGCAGTAGCAGACATAATCAAAATATTTATATGAGACATTTCTAAATAAATATAAAAAATTCCTTCAAGTAATGTTGTTGTGCCCATTAATTTGATATATGGGTCAAGCAAAGAAGCAACTAAAAAAATAGGTTGAATGTTTTCGAAATACTGAAGCCACTTAGTCCACATGGTTTTAACAGTCAATTTTAACAACTCATCATCTTTAAACTGATGTAAAGCAAATGTAATATTCACTAAATGAAGCAAAATTTGATGAACAGTTGGGTAGTAAATACCAGAGAAAAATTCAGTAATTTCGTAAAAAAACTTAAGCAATTCACCGGTTTTGGATCCCAAACTTCAGTCATAAGAAATTCACAACCCATTTTTTAAGTTCATGAAATGCGTCAACAAATTTGCATACAGGAATGTATATTGCAACATCAAATATATGGAGTTCTAGCGGGTTAGGCAATCCAATTTAAACCATTTTCAAAAAAATATTTTTTTATTTTCAAAATAAAAGCTTTTAAATTCACAGTAGGTCTTGATTTCAAATATGTCAAAAAGTTCTGAATAGGCAGAATTTCATTTTGGAGAACTTCTAAACCCTTTTGCACACAAAGGTTCAAAATATAACACATGCATCTAACATGAAAGAATGCACCGTTGAGACATGGTTTCAATATTTAACTCAAAAGACGAACAGAAACATCATTGTTTAAAGCATTATCAAATGAAATGCATAGAACTTTATCAGTACAAAAATAATCACGTAAAGTTTCTAAGATGCAATTGAGTATGTTATAACTAGTATGATCCATTTCAATGACCCTAAATGACAAAATTCATTTTTACATAATCCAATCAGAATCAATCTAATGAGAAGTAACACAATAAAATGATTAACCTATTAGTGATGTCCACATATCATAAATAAATACCACACAATAGTCAAAAGCAGAAAAATAGACTTGCAAATCTGATTTTCTAGCTTCAAATAATCTAAAGCTTTTTTCCTAGCGGTTTTCCTAGACACTTTTTGAAATGTAGAATTTAATTGTGATTTTATCCAATATTATAGGTGCACATTTTTAGCTTGTGAAAAAAAAAATTTTAGTAAGTATCATTNATCGGTTGTGTTAATGGATTCCCGGCTGCTATCACATTTAACTCTTCAACTTCATCATCCGATAAGTGATCTTCGAGTCCCAAATCATAATTCGTCATATTGATTCTGATATTTTCGTCGTGCAACTCTTCAATTGAACTCATATTACTCCAAAACCCAAGTAGTTAGTCTTGAGAATTTACCTTATCATTCGATTTCTTCCACGGTGGGTCCATGACTTGTCGACGTCGGTTGTGTTAACGGATTCCCGACTGCTATCGCATCCAACTCTTCAACTTCATCATCCGATAATTGATCAACGAATTACAATTTGCAACTCTTCATATATGAGCTTATATTGCTCCAAAACCCAAGCAGTTAGTCTCGATGATTTACCTTATCCTTAGGTTTCTTCCACGGTGGGTTCGTGACTTGTCGACGTCGATTGTGTTAATGGATTCCCGGCTGCTATCGCATCCAACTCTTCAACTTCATCATCCGATAATTGATCTTCGAGTCCCAAATTGTAATTCGTCATATTGATTCCGGCATTATCGTCGTGCAACTCTTTAATTGAGATACCTTTATCGGCGGATTGAGAATGGCGATGGAACAAGCCTCGCAAGCCGATAATGCGGGAAGATGAACTCTCTGTCGACTTGCCCTTTTCTTTTAAAGTCATGAGTCACAAACTAATAATTGTGATTAATGTAGAATTAAAGGGAATTTATGAAGATATTATATGGAGATTAGTAAGAAATTTTGAAAAGATTAAGAAAAAAGCTCGAATGCTTGATAGAATATAGTAAAGAAATAAGAGAGATTGAGTGATGGTATGAAGATAAAGTGAAAATGGCATTGGTATTTATAGGAGATGGCCAAAAATTATTTGGAAAAAAAGTCCTTAAAATTTAGTTGTTGGGAGAGGTGAAAATGGATTTTTGGCTACTAAAATGGAACAGAAAACCATTGGAAGACCTATTATGTAATTAACCCATTTAAAAACTTTTTTTTTTTGCAGGTGTCCGTTAAAGGAAGGAAATGTTGGGCCGTTTTATGGCAAGATTGGACTAGTCGGTATTGGGCCGGTCTTGAGGGGCGGGNTGCAATACGGGTTCTGGGCCAGTCGGGTTACGGTGCGAGTTTTGGGTCGAGTCAGTCCGTTTTGTACTATTATCTCCTTCAGAGCCCATATTCAGCCAATATATTTACGTGTTTTGTCCGGGGCGGAGGTGGGGCATGTTTGATCTGGTCGGGGTGGATTTGACTTGCAGACTAGTCCTCGTTTGGGCCAGGTTTGAACCAGCCCATGTCCCACCTCTAGACGGGACAATGAATAATTTTGACCCTGGGCTTGGAACAGGATAATGTGCCCAGGGTAAGAGAAGAAAATCTTGCTACAGAGACTTGAACTGTGACTTTAATTTAATATTGATGAATTCAAGCTCGATTTCTTTATGGGAAAATTACCAGAACCACCTGAAGTTGGATTGAATCTACACGTGTATCCCCCATTTTTTAAATACCTACAGTTACCCCATAAAAAATTAATGGGTAAATTGCACCTATGGCCCCTAACCTTTTATTATTATCCTATTTTAGAATCTAACCTCAAAATCTCATAGAAAACGTCCTTAACGTCAATTTTTCTTTTTCTATTTTAGACCTTTAATGGACGAAAAGTGTTAAAATTGACAGAATTAGCCACGTAACACACCATCATGGGCAATTTGCTATAGTGACATATTAATCAATTGCTGATAATGATGTAGCAAGGAAGAAAAATAATAAAAAATAAAAATATGAAAAAGAAAAATAATAATAAATTAAAAAAATCCCCCTGCCTTGCTACATCCAGGCTCCTCCCTCCCCCTCATTCACCCTTCCATTGATTTGCCATCTCTAGCAAGATCTAGTCTACATCCATTAAGGCTAGAAGGTTGGGGAGGGTAGCGAAAGTCCTCCAACATTGTTTCTCGGAATGGAACCCGGAGCCACACGAAGATCGACGCTTTGATGGCCTTCCCGGAATGTAACACGGAGCCACACGGAGATCGATGCTTTGACGGCCTTCCACCTCAATCCCCATGGCCCACTTGGCACTCTTAACAACTGGAACTCTTTCACACTAGCAGCTCCCTGTGATTAGTGTGGAGTCACTTGTACCAGCGGCAGAGTCATTGATACCTCTCTTCAATTCGCCATCTCCGGCGAGATCTAGTCTCCATCGAACCTTCCAATCAAACTGGGCATGGAAGAAGGAACAAGGGGAGGAAGGGATGAGAGGTGGAGGATGAGGTAAAGGCTGGAGGCGGCAGGGGAGGGAAGAGGCTGAGCCCAGTGGCGGGAGGGATTTTTTCTTTTTAATTTTTTTTATTATTTTTTTCATATTATATTTTTTATTATTTTTCTTATTTGTCACATCATTACCAACAGCTGATTATTATGTCATGTGGCTAATTCTGTCAATTATAACACTTTCTATCCATCAAAAGGTATAAAATGAAACAAAAAATTGAGATTGAGGATGTCCCATGCGAGATTTTGAGGTTATGGTCCAAAACAAGACTAATAAAAAGGTGGGGGCCACGGGTACAATTTACCCAAAAACTAACAGTATCATTAACCGTTAGACAAAAAAAGGGAAAATACCTGACTTTTCGCTCTTAGCTTTCAACCGCATACAATTTACCCTCCAACTTAGGGAAAACGAAACTTACAAACAAAAAAAGAAATCTAATCGATCAAAAGAACAATAACTCAAACTTTAATCAGGTGAATCATGAGCCCTAAGACTCTCTTCACCAGAAAATCTTCCATCGCGTCTGCTCCTTTCTCCTACTTCTCATACTTCATCGCCTCTTTCTCCGCCCTTCTCTCTTGCTTTGTTTTCTTCCCATCTGCCATTCTCTCTCGCCGACCTCACCCGTCTCTCTTGCCAAACTCGATTGAATCGGAGATCTCTCTCCATCACTCGCCCCTGTTGGGCAAATCGAACGAGCAACGAAGAAACGAAGAAACAGTTGTCGGGTTTCGTGATCTTGCGACGTCTGACGCAAAGAACCCAAACTAAACGAGTCAGACGGGCGGACGTCCAACAGGTCGACTGGCGAAGAACCCATTTGACATATTAAACAGACAAAAAAATTTCGATTTGAGGGAGGCAGACGCTAGAGTTAGGCAGGTCGTCAAAGAAATGGCGGAGTCAAGTGGGTCATCGACGCCGCCACACTGGTCAGATGCTTAGAACTCCATGATTCGACCGATGCTCTGGTTTCCCAACCTTGATCGATACTCTGGTTTCCAGGATTAGATCAACATCCAAGAACTAGGTTTCATCCTAATCAAATTCCTACGAGAGAAGAATATGAGATCGGACCCTCCACGTCGGCGCCGACTCCTGCGGCGGTGGGCAGCAATGAAATTGGCTCGCCACCCATCCTCGTATACGGAGCGAAGAATAGTGAAGATTCGGGGACGGAGCGATAAAACTGTTGCTTTTGATTAATTTTTTCTTCTGAGTCGGTTGGTGTTATGTTTTCACTGTTGGGCGTTTTTAGGGTATTTGTTGTTGTCAAATGATGCTAAGGATTAAGAAGGTCCCAATTATTTCAGTTGATCAGAGCGGGCAGGTAGGGATGGTGGAGAGCAAATATGGGAATTGAGGGATGGAGAGAGATGGGGGCTAGATTGTTAGTACAGAATTTAGTGGGGCAAAATTTGTATGGAAGAAAGCTAATGGAGCAAAAGTAGATATTTTCTCGTTAACAGAGCAAAAGTAGATAGTTTCTCTTTTTTGTATTAACAGTTATTAACAAAGTGTAGGTGTAGGTGTTTGAAACAAAAGAGACACAAGTGTAGGTTCAACCTAACTTCAGGGGGTCTTGGTAATTTCCATTTCTTCATTCATGTCTTAAAGCTTCATGGGCGGGCTAGGGCCGAGCCCATTACACCTTCTCGTGGGCCTCCTGAACGTCAGTCCTGAAATATGATGGACAAGTGAAGCCGAGGAAAATCCAAGTGATAACAGCAATCACCAAGTCCAACAAATAGCATCTAGAAAGTATATTGGATGGAATTTGAAGATGCCTCAAATTGCTCCTTCCTTCCATTCCATGAAAAGGCATCCTGGTTGCTGCTGGTTAAGTTAGCATTAGAAGGATCCTAACTACACGGCACATGGGCACTGCCCTACACCGGAAGCAATCATTTTGGGTGGTTAGACTGAAGGCACACAACAAACCATTGGATCTGATGGCTCCTAGCCAGCTAGCACCCTTGTACCGTGGAGAGAAATCCTTGCTACAAGCTTGCAAGCTGTTTCCTTATCCTCGGCTCATCATTATTAGGGAGTATTATAGGTGGTAATAGAACTGTTGGAGATTGAAAGGGCTTTCAAATTTGAATAAGGACGTGGATTTTGAGTTGGACGGATGGATATAGATTATGATGGGGAGCAGATTGGGCCAGGGGATGAGATTTGAAGTAGCTATCACTCCCACAAACATCATAATTCTGTTGTCTTCTTCTCTTGCCACTGAGTTATTGATCTGTACAATTTGCTGAGTACCATTTGGTGGATATGTCAGATTGCCATTATTATTGGTCCTCGTCTACCTACATGGATCCAGCCTCATTCTCCTTTTATTTTCCTCTCTTGAATTAATTGGATCTCCCTCTTAATTATTTTGGTTGATTTATGATTATTGCTCCGAATTCCGATTATTAAATCTCGAATATGTAACTAATATTCCATGCTTCCTGCAAAGCACAATTTACTGACATATCTCCTTTCTAGTTACCAACACTTTTAACACCTTCCGTATTAGTACTTTTATGATATCGAATCGTCGAGCTAGTTCTATCGCAAACCAGCGGGAAAAAGAAAAATAATAATAATAATAATAAAGAAGCAAAAAAAAAAAAAGCAACGTCTGAATTCATGTTTATAACGTCCACAACGTTGGATAGGGTTAGACAAATTGCGAAGCCGATGAAGCTGCTCTCATAAGGAAATGGCTAGTAGTTGTTTCTATTTTGGAACTTTTTACGGTACTTTTATTCATCTTATAATTTTCACATATTTAGGGTGATGTTTGACATCAAGTTGTGGGGCCGAGTCCGCGAGTCCCAGGCAGGGGAGGGGACCCATGATTCAGTTCTGCTTCAACGCTGTCCAATTGTCTTTCATCAGAATGATTTCTCAGAATTTCGGCTTTAAACTTAAAAGGGCCCGAAGTCCACAATTAGAAAAAGTCCTCCAAGGCCCAGTTCGAGGCCGTTATCATCAAACCCCAGCGTTTGTTTTGCCCTTTTTCCCCCTAAGGCTTAAATCACAAGATGGGGATCAGACATTTTTAACATGTCCTATCAGCCCATCAAACTTCTTTTTATGCCTACTGGTCCATTTAACATTTAAACTTTTTTTTTAATTATATTTAGAAACTATAAAAATCAAAATTTTGCCCATTAAGTCACTGAATATCTTAAATGAAATTTTGGGAGCAAGGATTAACATCTCTAATGATGTTGTGGATTGGAATGAATAAAGTCAATGCGACTTTGCGAAATACAAATACTGACAAGTGATAAAGCGAAATGCGCATAATAACTAAGACACTTTGTGATAAAGGCTAGAGCGACGGTGGGCGAAGAAAATGAAAGCTGGGAATTTCTCCATACATATATCGATGTTCCTGCCAAATTTAATTTTAATTCCCATCACATGAAAGCTGAGCCCGAGCTTATCATTGACTTGTTTCTCGTCATCCCGTGGTCAGTTCGTTTCAATTGAACTTAGTGTATAATAATTATTCCGATATAAAGTAATTATTCATTTAAATTATCAAATTATTGAAATTTTATCATTTAAGAAGTCTAACAAGTAATTTTACAATATTTTTCTATAGTAAATATTTTTAATTATTTTTTCATTTTTACCTTGGAAAAGCTAATGAAATAAAAAAAATACATTATTTTTACAAGAAGTATTTCAAAATTACATTTTAGGCTTTTTAAATGATAAATTTTCAATAAATAGGTAATTTAAATAATCATTTATATAAGAAAATATACAATAATATATTAAATTTAATTTGAAACAAATTGTCCCAAAGCGATTATCAATGTCATAGAAAATAGGGAAAAGTTTTAATTAAGGAAATTGTGTTCTGGGCGAGACGCCATAGGCAGAGGAGAGAACCTTTCCTTATCTGGTCTTTCTGCTCTGTCATCCCGACCACTCTCCCATTTATGTGGCCCAAACTTCTTATTTCATCTTATATGGAACGGAATACTATAATGCCAAAATTAAAAGGTAAAAATTAGTTTTAAATAATTTTTTCTTTAAATTATTTTGTTAATCGTTAACATTAATACTAAATAGAGTTTACATAGATTCAATTTAAAGAATAATTTTTTTAAAAGCATTTTTTCTTCTTCTTCTTCTTTTTTTTTTTTAAACAAAATTCCCAATTTATAATATCCAAGTCAATTGCATGCTAAATTTTTTAAAGTTTTCGTATTATTTTCGTGGTTTCCATCCTTATTTCACGAATAATCATATCTTTTACTTTCATGTTATTTGTTTTTGTATGGTTTTGACGTTTCTATGATATATCGACTGTATGTGCTGTGAATCGGCGTTGAACCCAAAACGACTTCTTCAAGGGACACTTTTTTTAACGGACCGTGGTAACAATTAGTTGATTAATACAATCAACGATTATACTTTTGCTTTGCTATATATATCTCTGTAGGGGATCATCCAGTGTGTACTTTGAACTCATTTTAGTTCTGTAACACATCTCTTTCTTTCGTCTTTTTTAAATAAAAATTAACAAAACTATTCCATTTAAAAATAATTTTTTAGATTAGCATCAGAGTTTGAATAATTTACTAATTGTGGGAGTTACCAACAAAGCTAAATGGAAAATGTTACTCTTAAATAGTTTTTTCTGAACTCTAACAGTAATCACTAAAATTAATGGGAAATGTTTATAAAATTACTCTACTTAAAATTTCACATAAATTCGAATTACTAACAACGTTAAACATATTAAAAGTTCTAAAGTTTTATTTTATTAAATTGAGCAAAAAAAACACGCCAATTGGTTTACAAATGGCATTACTTTTTAAAAGGAAAAAAAAGGAAAATTTGTAAACGAATTGGTTAAAAGTAATGCCATTTGTAAACCAATTGGTTAAAAGAATTGGGCGAATGGCATATGAAGGTTTGGAGGAGCAAAATATAAACATGCAATTAATAAAAATTGCTGAAAAGCAGTGATAGAAATGGTGGTAGCCTGGACAAGACAAGTGTTTCTTCTTCATATTGTAATAATTATTACTGGCTAGCCAGGGAAGGGACTAGTGCAGGTAGGGAGTCTTCTTAAATAGATAGAGATAGATCCATGTATATAGTACTTGAGGTGAAAAAACATACTTCTGCAGCATATAACATGTGAACTTTCCTTTGGAAAAAAGGATTAGAGCATCAACACACATGATGTCTAGGTCGATCATGAGCTCAAACACTAGCTAGGCCTATCCCTGAAAACCTAAGGCTACCCTATACTTTACGTGCATTAATTGTATATGTAGTACACCACTATCATGGTTTTCTNGGTGAAGTATGATATATTACTAAACCAGCACTACAGGTTCATTTGTTAAAATAAAAACAATGAGTTTCATTTTTCTAAAAATGTTATGAGGTTGAAATCATTTGCTTTGGTTAGACGTTTTCCTGATTTAAGACCACTTTTTAAAAAAAGCGAAACAAGAATACTTTTCCGCGAGCTGAGCGTAATAAGAATCGTAAAGGGGATCGATGACTCCACCTTTAATTTGTGGTCTATCTTTGCCAATAGATCATGATCTTGTGAGCTTCGTTATTTTGATATGATAAGGACACAACAATAAGTACTTTGAGCAACAAACTAAAATCTTGTCACCCAGCTGGTAATTAGTTGCCCTAACCTCCCTCATTTAAACAAAAATTTCAGCCTTTCTTTCTTTGTTTTTTTTTTTTTAAATACAAGTCGTTTCGTTAATATTGTCTTTGAAAATTTCTTTTGGACAGAAATGGTTTATTTCATTTGGCAGTAATAAAATGATAGACTCGATCATCGGAAGCCTCGACAACAAGAAGAGATCTTTACTAGGATGTTTGATCCTATTCAGATTAGAATTCGTTGTAGTAGTTTTGCTGGTGTTTTCTATTATTTTTTGTTTTAGTTTATTTTGGATCAAGTTTTGTCATTTACTTATTGTAGATGCCTTAAAAAAAAAAATCAATTCTCGAGGAAACAACTAATAAGACCTACACAACATTCAACTTGATTTGATGTTTGAAATTAAATCTTTAATTAATATATACATACTGCAGTAAATTAGAAACATTTGCAGGTAAGACGATATTATTTGTGAATCAAATCACAATCAATGCTTGTGAACAATAACTCAGGTTAATATGTCTGTATGAAACTATTAAAATCTATTATTTTGTTGTTCTTTTTACCATCAGAAGAATCATTGTTATTTTAAAACTAATACTATTTTACTTGCTTAATGATGAATCAAATAACAATTTTACAATTACTCAATCTTTTAGCTTACCTAGCCTAAAACAGGGCGGGTACCAAAATAAACATGTTGTTTAGGAAAATAAGATGTTCTTGGAGTTCTATTGAAGTTTTTAAAACACCTTTAAAAAATCCTAGCGGATTGGCCATAAGCAATGAAAATGGATTTTGCATTTAAGAAAAAGGGTAATGATTAAGGTAAAATTAGTGAAGAAAGATGGGTGAAGAAAATGCTAGAAATGTGGAAGCATCCAAGGAGAGTGGTGAGGGATGACATAATTGGTGTAGGAGGCATATATATGTAACGTAAGTAATAAAGCAGTTGAATTGAATTGATTCGAGCTCAACGTCAAAGTAGGATGACATGTTGGCGGGAGCCTGCCCGAGTTCAAGTGGCACGTGCGGGGGAGGGTGGCTGAATGGAATAGTGTAAATTTGTGTGCGGCTACTGGTTCTGGGCTGGGTGGTGGGGTATTAATTACGGGGGTGATTTGATTAGACGGATGGGTTTGAGGGATATTGTGATTGGATTACAAATGAAATGACAATTAGTACACAAGAAGATTTGGTCAACCCTCTGCCTAAATTTCCGGATTCGGTGCTGCCTCTGATTCGCTCGCGTCGCCCTTCATCTCTCCTTTCTTGAGATGACCTCTCACTTCTCTCTTATTTCCTCTTTGTCCTGCTCTCGCTCTCTCACTCTCTAACTCAACCCGCCCTTGTCCGGTTCTGAAACTGCTTCATGGTTATCCTTTAAGTAAATGACATCCATCGTCATCAAATTAATACCCATATTACGGATTCATCCTAATATTATAAAATATTACTTCATTCACGCCCCAACTATAAAATTATTGCAATTATGTTCATCTGTTAGATTGGGCGTTAAAAAGTAACAAAACTAAGGGAGAAAGCGCACAGTCACTCATAAAACATAGTAAAATTTTTTATTTAAGTCATAAAACTTTGTTATTTTATAGTTTAGTTTTAAAACACTATATATTATTGTTTGGGCCACAAAACCCATAGCACCCTCCTACTCCTCCTTTAGTAACCCCTCAAGGTATGTAGTAACTCATAGGCCACCAAGATACTATCAGAAAGCAGACACTCATTTATGAAAGCACTTTGTTCATCAGGAACAACATCCAGTAGGACCAGCTTATTTCTATCAGCCACTATTGTGGATATGATCTTATATATTACGTTATAGAGGGTTATAAGCCGATATTGTGCTCAACGAACCTTCTTGATCAATATTATATTAGTCATATTAACCTCTTTCACATTACCACCATAGCTCAAAACATTCAAACAAAAATTAATGACATTTCCACTAACCTTGAGCCAGAATTTCTAGTAAAATAAAGCAAGCAAGCCATCAAGACCCGATGCCTTTGTTGAGTGCATTTCCATAAGGGCAACCTCTCAATCATTCCATATCTGTCCCAAACAAATGTTTGACATTGCAAATTCACCTCTTAACCAACAATTAACATGGTCAGTAACGGAATTGGAACAAATATGCAATAATTAAAAACTTATGGATTAATTTACAGCAAAAAGTAAATATTTTAGAGACCTTTAGCGTTATTTTTCCTTTTTCTTTTATATTTCGATATTCTTCTTTCTGTTAGACTTTGGTCGTTGCGTGACGTAACTTGTTTTTCTCTTAATATCTGTCTGTTTCTTTCCCTTCCTCTTTTACTTTTATTTTGGTGATGATTGATCAAAATAAAGTAATTATTTTACTAATTTTTTTTAGAATAGATATTATTGAATACTACACACACCTAGTAATTATTTAAATAATTTTTTATAAAAGTTATTTTTATAAATAATTATTTAAATAATTTTTGTCTCCCATGTTTTGGCATTCACTCATTTTGCCTCTATCTAGCGCCCCCACCCTGAGCCTAAAAATCTGGTTCTGCCATTGATTGATGTAGCCATTCAAATAATATCTGTCTCACTTCCTAGCCTTGATGAAACTTTTCAGGGGATGCAAATAATGTCAAGATGTCTTCCAACTCTCATTCCAGATCCTTAATATGCTATTTGACTTGCCCGACTTATGTCTGGTTCCACACTTTCAAGCCTTCCGTCACCCATTCAATTTATCTCCTCAACACCCCCTACTGCCTTATGTTGTGATTGTCCCATGCTGCCTCCACAATGCCCGCGCACTCATCTAAGCACAGCTATATCTCTTCAAGGTGAAGTGGCTTCTCTTTCCTAGTCTTCCAAATTGCTCTCCAAAACTTCAATCAAAGCCCCATACGATCCGAGAAAGTCATCTGTCGGTGCACCACAATAGTTGTCAGAAATAATTCTATCCACCTCCTTGAAGGCACAATTTTATCCAACCAGTACTAGATAACATCTCCGCCATGTCTCACTCTTAACCAGGTGAAGTCAAGACCTGTATACCCCAAGTCCTCCAGGTCACATCTATCCAACCAATCCCTGAAGTTATGCATCAACTACTCCTCCCTACTTTCACCACCTTACTTTTCTCTTGGAGATAAAATCTCATCAAAGTCCCTTCCACAAAGCCAAGGAAGACTAGACTCATCTCATAGACGTTCAAGCAATTGCCACGAGTCTTCCCTTTTTCTTTGATTTAATTCACCAACAATAATTACCACAATGTCAATAAGCATTCAGGAGAAACTCAGAAGTCTTGCCTTGACGTCCAAATTCCATAAGAAGACTAGTTCACCGAATATACCTCTATTATCTAATGCAAACATATGTTGGAACCCACACTCTCGTTTAACTTGCTCCATTATTATCGAAGTCAACCATGTCTCACACTGAAAAACCAATCCCACCCTCATCATTCCGGAGAACATTTTTTAGGTTTTGAACTGACCAGCCATCTCCCAAACCTCTACAGTTCACAAAAAGGCAACTCAAGTTGACCAGCAGGCCTGGCTCCCAAGCTCCGCTAATAGAAAAATAGAAACATCTTCCTTCCTAGCATTCTTACCATCATAATCAATGTCCATCCTATCTTTCTATCGCAGCATCTTAAGCTGAGTCCACCAGAAGCCTTGTTGGGCCCACCCCCACCAGTAACACTTACTTTTTTGCACATAATTCGAGCAGTTTTTTCCATCCTGTAACCTATCTCAGTTTGTCCCATCCTTGTACTCTAGGTATACTGGTGTCATATACTTCTACAAGGCCATTCAATTTAGCCTCTGCAACTTTGAAAACCTTAGTTTTTTATTCCTTCTCATCATTCGATGAATCATCTCCAACTTTGTCAATATCACGATTTATGTCACCTGAGTGAATGTTTTGGACACCTCCCTTGAGAGTAGCCTTCTAGTGATTAACCTGTGCCGACTCACCATACCCTTCCTTCAAACCAACAACTCCCCTAGACACCTATTGTAAATCCAGCACCTAACAAACCCAAACTAGTATAGAACCACCAGCCCTATTAATCCGCCTCACACTAGATTTCGAGGACTATGAACTCTTTTTAACTAAGTGGCCTTTACCTTTCTCCCCTAATTAGTGTTTTGCCCTACTATTCAATGGCAAAACTTTCAACCATTCTCCATACTAAGCAGCTATTCCTTACTTAATTTCCTGCTCATAATCATTGTCGATGTGGCCCAATCACCCACATATAATGCAAAATTACTCAAGTCGTTCATAAGCAAAATATACATAAGATTCTTCACTAGTCACGTTCCTGCATACAAAAACCTCGCAAGAGAGGCTTATCGACGTTAAGCTTAACCTTAAATCACAAAAATCTGCTGCTCATCTTACTGTCTTTCCCTGTATTAACATGAAGAACACGCCCTACATGTTCCCTAACCGGCCAAGCAATCTCTGGCTTTATGTAAGGCAGTGAAAGGTTGTACACCTTAACCCAGAAGGTCACCCTGTCGAAAGGGACTCATTATGGAATATCTTTGTCTCTAATCTCCCGCAGCAGTAGAACATGTTTATCAAACATCCATGGGGAGCCATCCAAAACTCTAGGAACTCTCCTTTTCCAAAGAATGTGAAAAGAAAACATTATAGCTAAAAACTTCCGCATCCATTCCTTTCACCGGTTGCGAAATCAATTTCTTAGTATTGATTAGGGCTTCATTATTTAATGGCCTTACAATCCAAAGTAATCTGACAATTTAGAATTTTGATAGGGGTTCTTTTTGTAATCAAATCTCCTCATCCAATAGCGCACCTCATTTTTCTTCCTCTGTGAAAACTAAATGCTTCCATCGTTCCTCCAAGTCCTGCATCACACCCATATACGAATCCAAAATACTCACACACAAACGACACTCTTACAAGAAGAGATGCACACTTCTCAGAGAAAAGAGACCGCCTACTCCTAGGAGAAAAACGTCATGTGCATAGATATATATAGTACATACATACGCGCGCGCGCGTGTGTGTGTGTGTGTGTGTGTGTGTCTGTAGAAATATCATTTTTTGATGTGACTTACCTACAAATTTGGCCATTGAAAAAGTTGTGGTTTGTTGTAGTGAGACTAAGATATAATGTTAACTAAGGAGATACCAATATGCACGATCAGATCACAATATAATTGATCAGAGCTACTTAAAAGAGTATATATGTATAAGAGAAAGGGAAATGAAGTAAAGACGGAGACATTGTCCATGAGAAGAGAGAATGTGAAAGTCCAAGCGTGTGGTGCTGCGTCGCTGTAGCAGCACCCTGTCCCTGATGAAGCACAGCACAGGACTCTTGAGCTATTGCAAGGCCAGGCCAGGCCCCAGGGGACCTAAACCCAACAGTTTCTAAACGAAACAAACAAACAAAGCAATCTCTCTCTTGAATCTCTATGCGTATCTCTGACCACCAACTCCGACCCTTCACTAATAATTCTCGCTTCCATTCTTCTATAATTAATTCAACGTTAAAATAGCTAGCTAATCAAACAAAGTTTACATGTAGATGCCTCTGCTCACCAACAGTACTCATTAACTAGCTAGCGGCCAATTATGCTAGTGATTCCAAACCTACGTCATTATTTCCTTGAACCATAAACTAATTTCAACTCATTCTTTTTGATAAGTTCTCTATAATTTTGACGTGGGTCATGCAACTAATAAGCATGTGTTATTAATTATACTATAAATTCGCTAATTTTATTATAGGTAGGATAATTTACAATTATTTTTTTAAATTTAAGTTGATATTACAATTGAGCTCCTGATATTTGGAAATTTACACTTTAAACTTCCGTACTATTTTCTAACTTCTAAGAGGAACTCCTAAAAAACCATTTTATACTGTTTGACAATTGTGGTCCAACAATGTAATCCAGTAATCCTAGTTTAGGAGGCAACTATACCTTTGTAAGTATTTTTTCGGTGGAAAAGGGAAATGTAAAAAAAAAAAAAAAGAAGACAAACAAAGATTACAAATACCTTTGTAAGTGTGCTCACGACTGGTGAATAGTGTTCTGCCCCCATTTATAATAGCAAGCTAAGCTACGGAACAGTGTTTTCCGTTAAACTTGCAAAATCAGGCCTAGATTTGTTTTTACATCAAATAAAGATGCATGTTGTGATACAAACACGGCTGACGCAGGTCTATGTATTGGGATTTTGTTGGTGCCAGGTACGTGTCGTCCAACTATTCATGAAAACGATATGTTTTTATCCCATATAATGTATTACAAAATGCATTAATTCAAATATTTTTAAACAGTTTTTCAGTCTTATTCGCTAACTTATTGAGTGCTCTGTTTGGATTTTAAGCATATTAAAATTATTTTATTTTGATTCCAACAAAATAAAATTTATTATCTTAAAATAATTATGATATAGACTTTTGAAATTGTAATTTAAACATTTGATATATATCTTTCAGTAAAGTTAAACTATTTCATATTTTTTTATAGTCAATAAACAATTTAAATCAATAGAATTTTATTCATGAATTAGATAAGTTCAATTTATAGAGAGAAAAAATAATTTAAATTATATGTTAACTACAAAAAATTATTATATAGATTAAATTTATTATAAAAAATTATTGAATGGTTTAAATTATAATATAAAAATTTATTATTACAAATTTCATCCAACTAGGACCAGAATGGAATTTTTTTAATAGATTTAAGATTAAAATGAAATGTATTTAGTGAGTTTAAGACCACAACAAAATTAATTGGTTGATGACTAAAATAGAATGATAATTAAAAGTTAGGGACCTTACATAATTTACTTAGATTTTGCATGTATAAAAAGAATTAAAGAGTGAAACTTTTTTAATTAGTGTATCATATACTGTTCGCCTTGGTTTTTATTCTTTTTTCTTGCTCACTAGATCAGTGAAAATAGACCTGTTACTTCGTGCTCAACTCCATGACAGTTGCTAAAAATCATACTCAATCATCAACTTCATTAGTCCATCCAATTGAGACAAAGTAAGCTGAATTATATTAGATTTTACTACTACAACTACGATTCTAGTCTGATTTTATGACTGCGATTTACACAAAATAAAAAATTAATTCATGTTGAATTCCGATTAAGTTGATAGCCTTCGCTCTATGCCTATAATCTCTTCGAACCAATCCCGGCTATGGCATACATCCCAGGCTCTATATGATTGAGATTTTAATCGAAGTTGAAATGTGAATTGTTTGATTTTTATCCAATCAATTGTGACTTAATTTTAGATGGTTAGAAATTTAATTTATAATTTAATGTTTTAATTCTAGTATGGTAAAATTCAATGGAGATCAACTAACTTATGTTCGTGTCCTAAATAGGTACATGAACTTCATCTTATCCCAGTAATGTACCTTCCTCTTATTACGCGTCCTATTCAACTACTTCCTGTTAAATTGACCTTTAAATCATATGCAAAATGCTGAAGTGACATAAATAAACATTAAAATATATTTAAAATATCAACTTTAATCCTTAAACTTTTAAGGTCACTAATTCTAACTCATCTATTTAATAATAGTTCAGTCAACCCTTAACCATCCAGGTATCGTTGACCATCTATTTAATCCTTAAACTTTTAAGGTTACTAATTCTAACTCATCTATTTAATAATAGTTCAGTCAACCCTTAACAATCCAGGCATCGTTGACCATCGATTGGCCCAACTACTTCTTCTCAGCTGTTGACAATGGCTTCTAGTGCCAGTATAGCATGGCTTTTGAGATCCTTGTCAACCACAGTATCAGCCTATCCCTCGTATCAACTAGCCGCTACCGCCTCCTTACATTGAGCCTCCTACTATGGGCACCACCTTATTACCTCCAATAGCCTTTAACAGTGGATTTCCATTGCACAAATGTCCTATTAGTCCTTGTGATTTTCATTACCATTTTTTATCTCCATTTCAAGCCACAGTTTGGAAACTTTTTCTCTTCACTAGGCCTCATCCTCAAGTCCTAGATTTGAAACCCAATTCTGGATTCATCTCTAGATCGACCAACCAGGTACATCATGGGTTATTCTCAAATTATGGGCTAAAAAATAAGTTTACTTCGAATCTCCCAACCAGCAAACACTCATTGTACCCTATGGAATAGATCCACCAAACATTAATTTGTGTGCTAGTAACTCCCTTGCCGAGCCACCATTTGAATGCTTTGAATTGCATTGCAGAAGTATACTATGAATACAGCGGCGGCTCCAACCTATGGCGGCAGTTCATAACCAGTTAATCATGAAATATTGTCATAAATTTCTCTCTCATTTTCTCCTTCAAATATGTAATTAAAAATATGATTGATTGGGGGTACCAAATGAAATTATATCGATTACAATGAATTGGGCATCGAAATGGAAAATTGATTTCAAATGGGGCATAAGAGATAGCAATGAGAGGAGATTGGGCTGGTGAGGCCCATGTCAGTTGGGATAAATCTAACAGGGGAGTATATATAGTAAATTTAGGAATTTAAGATTTAGAATTCATGTTCTAAAATGTTAAAGGACTAAAAATATCATTTTAAGATTATTTAAATATTTTTTTATGCCACATCCCATTTAATGCTAGAATTAATGGAAAGTAGTTGAATAAGCCATGCAATATAAAGTATCTTACTAGGACAATATGAATTTCAAGTGCTTGTTTAAGACACAAAAATTAGCTAGGTGATCCCTAGTGGATTTTATCAGATTTTAATATTTCACAACTTTCTAATAAATGTGTTTTTTTTTTTAAGCTTTGGAAATATTATTTTAAAAGAATGAATGAATTTATTAAGAAATATTATTCTTGAAAATAATTTAAAATGTGTAATATAGAGGATGATGTTTACGCCCTCCTTAAGGTGTTGGAAAATTATCAGGCTATCTCAGGGGCAGACGGTGAATTTACATAAGTCCTCTTCTTTTTTTAGCCCCAACACCTTAAGCACAACTCGAGCAACCATATGTCATATGCTAGGCACTAGTCAAAGTCTCACATAAGATATATATCTAGATTTCCCCCAGCTCATCGAACGGTAAAAGATAAATCAATTCGAGTAATTGATCAAACGAGTTTCTAGTAAGTTAACTGCTTAGAAAACATCTTATTTGCCCCACTCTAATTGGTTAGTATTAATCAAATTGGTAGTCCAGGCAATGCCATCGCATATCATGATTAATTTATTGATTCTGATGCAACTTTGTAATGCATTGCGCCAACCTGCTAGCCAATTCTTTTGGTCTTTATCTAAGGATAAGCAAGGCATTACATGTTGTGCTTGGGACCAATTAAGCACATTAAAAAATAGGAGCCGTTTGGGCCTACAAGATTTTGAAGTATTTAATTATGCCTACCTACCAAAGCAAGGATGAAGACTTGTAATTGGGGACTCACTTCTTCATAGAGTCATGCCGGGGAAGTATTTTCCTATTTCTACATTTCTATGAGAAAGCAAAAAGCCTTGCTTTTTAATCTTGCCTTTCTGGAAATGGCTCATGGCAAGAAGACGTATGTTGCGTGGTGACGGGATCTGGCATGTTGGGCATAGGACTTTAATAAATGTCTGGCAAGATAACTTGTTACCTTTTGGCAACTTCCCTAAACCTATTACAAAAACATTATTCGAGTTGGAAAATCTGAGGGTGTCTCAATTGATGATTCGGAATGGTGTTGCTTGGGATATTCCTAAGTTGGAAGCGCTATTCCATCTAAAGGATGTTGAGGGTATTCTGCAGATTCTATTTTCAGTGGCATATAAAGAAGATATTTTTCAATTGGATATGACGTTAATAAGCCAGTTCTCTATCAAAACCGCATACCATGTTGCAGTTGTATTGTTAAAGGGCCGCTATCCAGGGGAAGGAAATTCAAAATGGAAATATTTCTATAGACACCCGACTCCCCTGCATTCACAGCTTTTCTGGTAGTGCACAATTGCCAACATATTGCCGACTAAAGATAAATTGATATTCAGAGGTATGGACGTTTCACCTGTTTGCCCAGCATGTGGATTTAGCACGAAATTAGTATCACATTTTAATACATTCCACTTCTCGCAAAACGTATGAGTTTTCCTAAATGTAGAAATGCAATTTGCTCCAAATATGACTGGTTTTCAAAGTTGTTGCAATGTGGAAAGTGCTTTTTATGGTTCTTGGTTGGTACTTTTGGTGGAATCGGAACACTATTGTGCATGAATTTTCGTGTTACACCCTAAGTAGATTTGTTGAAACTATTAAAGTGTGGTGTGCGAACTAGGAAAATTTGTCCTTCCCATCTTCCAAAACATATGTAGCCTAATTTTTCTCAACATGGCCTCCTCATCCTGAAGGGAATGTAAAGATTAATGTTAATGCTATCATCTCTTCTTATCTAAAATACAGCACTATTAAACTTGTACTTCTAGATGCTAGAGCTTTACCTATTCATTTCTTTTCAGTCTCCTTTTCTAAGAGGAGTAATCATGTGACTCTAGTGAAAACTTTGGCTATCTTATGTGCACTTTTATAAGCTAAGGCGCATAGGCTCCAGCGAATTATAGTCCAATCTCACACACAAGTTTTGATTAAGGACCTGCATTCTTCTAGTGGTCCATTGTTTCGGCTTTTCGATATGGTTTTGAGTGATATTAGACAACTAGCTTCATTTTTTGTTTCTTACTCATTTTTTTTCTATCAACGCTCATTAAAGTCAGTTGCTCATTCTGTTACCCGTGTTGGATTGTCAGTTGTTAGCCATGTTTGCTGACATTGCCCGCACCGTTGTGGCTTGATTCCACTCTTTCTGAATGATTAAATAAGCTCCATCTTTCAAAAAAAAAGAGTGTGATTTAACTTTATTTTTGTTTGAATCAAGTTTGATTTCTAAATTATTTTTTTATGAAGATTCAAACTAAATTTGTTAAAAAGCCATTTTAATGAGTCTTTTGACAACTTATATGTGCCCAACTACCAATTTTGTGCTTTAATCTTTAAAAATAGTTCAACATGAAATCTGGAGCTCCTACCATTTTGGTGACTTCTGTTGGCATGTTAAAAATCAATTTTCAATTTTCACCTGTTAGCCGAAACAATTAATTGTTAAGCATGTCTTTCCGATTTGATGAGTTTTAACTCCAAATTTTGAAAATCTCATTGTACCAATAAGCAAACGAAATATAGATATTTTAATTGATTTACATAAGTCAAATTTAATTTTGTTAAAGTTTGTAAAGTAAGGAATAATTTTGGTATTAATCAAAATTGATTTTTTTTAGTCCTTTAGTAAGAAAAAAAAAAGATGTTTGAAAAATCGCTTGGTTGGTGCATCCCCATCTTCATATACAAGTCCACTTGTGACTTGGCATACATGTGGTACAAAATGGGAATGACATTATTTATATAAATGCATGTTTAGAATGATAAATATTCATATTGTTTACAAGTTAATATGGGTTCTAAATTAACTAAAGTTATTGGAGTTAACTCTTATGGACTTGAAGAAATTTGGGAGTCAAATGTAAAAAATTTAATTTGAAATAGTTATTGGGTCATGTAGCTATCAAAGAATGATTTTACATGACACTTAACACACAAGAAAATAAGGAAATTGAAGGGCAATAAAACATGCTCGAGATGCAGCTTGGATATGGTAACTGTTAACACCCAATTTTATTCGGGTACTGACTTTTATTTAAGCTTTAGATTAGGAAAATTAGGTTAGGGGACATTTTTATTTTTATGGGCAATTTGGTCAATTGTTATGACATTTAGGTCATTTTTGTCATTATAAAGTTAGTTGGTCTTGTCACATTTAGGTTACATTGTTTAGTTTTGATACTAATTTAGAGTCCTAAAGGTTTTGTAGGGTCAATTTAGGTAAAAAGGAATAGTCTGGGTGAAAACTGAGGGATTTTAGAAGATTTTAGGCAAAATTAGAAAGTTTTGGGTAAATCTATCAATTTTAGACAGTTTGAGCCAAATCTGGCGATTCTATGAAATTCTGGGAAAATCTGGTTATTTTTACAAAGCTTTAGGCTAATTTGACAAATCTTGCAAAATTTCGGCGAATTGCAATTTCGCATAAAGTTGGGGACCCAATCACTAGCTTAAGAATTTTACTTGTACTGAAATTGACATTTTAGCCAGATTAGATCCAAACAGATATTATCCACTTCAAATCTGATTTGGATGGGCTTTAACCCCTAAAAACATGGCCAATCTCGCTTAAGACCCCCCTAGTATAAATATGAGTCATTATTTGGGAGAAAAGGAGGAGAAATTCGCCAACCCCAAGCTCCTAGCTAAGAAAAGGAAAAACTGCAATCTTTAGCTCCTATTTTCGAGCAACCCTTCACCCCAGAACCCTAGTTTCCCCACCTGCCGCCGCTGCCC